>JAQIWH010004033.1:0-18068 GCA_034695005.1 Cryptops parisi | reverse complement strand
AATGTTCTGATTATATTCCATATGACTATAATCGACGTAGCTGCAATACTAGGCAAAATATTATTGTTACACTTGAAAAAAAAACACCCTGTATAATATTGATATTATAAATAAATAAATATAAATATTCTAAGATATACGAATCAATAGGTTGCAGTAATCTAATATGTAAAAGTTAAATACAAAAGTCCCGCCCAAACGATGACGTTGTGTGTCGTCATACCACGACTGAGTTATGCCCAGAAAGCTAAGCTCAGCTATAACAATTTATCATTTGTTGAATTGAATCCATTTGAAAGGATTGTAAATATGTTAAGATATACAACGTAGATTATGAGATGTAATAATTGAAAATTAAATATTTTTTATAAAGTAAAAATTTTGTCCCACAAAATGATACACATAACTGTTATACATATCTTTGTTTTTTTTGTTGTTTTTTTTTACGATTTTCGACTGAACAACATTATACGAGTGTATTTACTATTTAGAGGTTTGTTGATATAAACTATATTGATGTGTCGTATCTCGTACATCTTGGGACTACTACACACAATATGAATACAAAATGTAAAGCGTCCTTCATGGCGAATGTTGCCCTTATTTGCGGTTCAAGTGGTTGACGATCGTTGTAGCAATAGTTGCAATATTCCATTTTGATAACCAGACGTCAATTGCTTTGATTTATTGTCTCCACTATGTGAAGCACAATTTTCTAAAGCCATATGCTCATTATTGCAGTCACAACGAGTGTCATTTGGAATTGCATGTATTTTTACATGAAATGACACTATCTCAAAAAACAAACAATTGCAAGTTGCAACAACTCACTTGCATATTAAAAACAACAGTACACTTTAATTACCATAAGCCAATAAAAACTCATTATTTCCTACAACCGTCTATAATCAGAAAGTTTGACATTAAATGTGTACCAAAATTTGGAACAAAAGTACAGTAGTAATGTGAATAGAAGTTAGGTTACTTGAACTGAAATAATGTTACAGTATTTGGTTGAAATTATGATATACAATTTAAGTAACTTTAAATTAAAGGTGCATTAAACTTATTGAAAAACGACCAAGATACATATAGAAATAAATCTCATAACTTGTGATAGAAGTATATTAAATACGTATAACTATGACCAAATTACATGTTTAGTCAAGGTTTGGTAACGAATAACGAAACGAAATTAATTAAGCAATTTAGTGTTGAGATATAAATATGCTTATTTCAATATTAGAAATTTAATTTCAATATTTTGGTATATAACAATCAAAGTGTACGGTAAGTTTTCCACTTTCCATCTCATCATCTCAAAAATACAATCGGTTCTGCTACATTCTCGAGATAAACAACAAATAAATAAAATTTACAAAAAACACGCAATTTAAAGATATAAAACGAGAAAAGAAACATTGGATTTTCCCCAAAGTCGTCGGTTTTTTTCCCTAAAGACTATTTCTTAGAAAGTCCACCACTGGCACCACCAACCATCCAACCAATGCGAAACTACCCACACGTCAGCGAGGCGACGAAAATCGGCATTTGCTCCTTTCTAATCTTATCGCGAAAAAGGGAGGCTTGAAAGATTGTGGTCGCCGAGGACACAGTGTGCAAAGAAGGGAGAGGGGATGTAGAAAAAATCCCACCAGAAGAAGAAGAAAAAAGGTGAGGGAACAGAAGAGGAAGAAGAGAAGCAGAAGAAGAAGGGGGAAATCGTTGGTGTGAGTTGTCGGTCGTTTGGTCGCGTCGGCAGCAGTGGGTTTCCCGACGGCTGCCACGGTCGGTTGGTTGATGGACATTAATGCCAACTGTCAGCCGGCCTAAGCGTTTATCTGGGATTTGTTTCGACAGATCTCACTTGCACCACCGATGGTGAGTTACGACGCTGTCCGAACTGCGCTCGCTTCCCACCGATAATGTCCCGCGCGCTGACGAGTGGCCTGTCGGCCGACCAAGTGATGGATGGACTGGACGATCGGTCACGCTCTCCTACTCGCCCTCCTTCAACTACTATTACTACTACTACTACTAGTGCTATTACTGCTGCAGTCCACCACTGCTTGCCAAAACTGAAGAAACCTATACTACTATTACGACCGACCGATGGCAAGACCTGCGAAGAATTGGACCAAAAGGGCATAAAATCACAGAACATGGAGAGAGAAAGAGAAAGAATGCCTAGTAACACACCATCAAACAGGATAACAGTAGTGACAAAACTGATTTGTCGTATGAAATTTTTTGACCACTACAACAAGTGGTTTACGCTAATTGAAAAATGGGATGAAGCAGCTTAGCATTAATCTTGCTAGTGTTTCTAGTCAGCAGAGTCAAAGATTGATTTCAAGATTAGGAAACAAGAAGAAAGTATTCCGTTTTTATGCGAGGGTTACATAAAATCATGTATAATCTTCACGTATAATCTTATAATCTTTCATGTATAATCTTGTATGTTAAAAATTGAAATTCCTATAAAATGGAAGAACGAACAATTCTAACACGATCGCCCCACGTGTAGCGTGCACTCGTCGAAAAAGAGCATCAGTTGCAAGCGCGTTCACTCACTTGTGCACCACCGCACAAAAATCGCATAATATCGAATTTTTTATCTCGTATAAGAAGAATCAAGGAAATAATTTTTATTTAAAATTGTTTGCGGATATAGCAACCACTCCTGAATATGAAAATATTTTTTAGACCTGTAACGAGTACTCTGTCAGAGAACAAATTAAGTGATATTTAAGCTATTGAATGATATTTTTAGAGCATATTCGGAACAAAACTGCAATGCAACGATCGTTAAGCACCAAAACCGATACCGAACTACAGTACTTCCAGCTCCCCAAAACCTTATATACTTGACGTTATAATAGTGCAATTAAGCTTAAAGAGTTCTAATGAAATTAAGAGTTAAATGCGCTTCTCAAATGAACATCACAAGATACTTCTCACAACACGACATGTCCGGAACATGGGCGAAAATTGAGGTCAACCAACAACCTAGCCTTTTAGAAAGCCTATAATCGAAGAGAACTCGCAAGCAAAGCACTCATTGGAACCCTGCTGGACACGCTTTTGCCATTGCCAAGGACCATTCAAAAGCTACTAATGACCAATCCACCAACAATGCCCCATTTCCTCCCCTTCAGAAAATTTTCACAAAGAACAGAAACTTCTCCTTCTCGTTGTCACCCATAGGGTGATCATGATGATGTACCACCACCCTTTCTTTCGGGTTTTTGGTGACTCGTCAACCATTTTGGGCCCAGTTGTTCGAAAGGTCCAACCGCTATCATCTCTTCTTCTACTACATACAACACCACAGCCAAACCCGTCACAGCTCCGGAGGGGTTTTCATGATGGATGATGCGCCATTGTTTCCGTGGCTGACACATACAAATTCCACACACGCCTCTTCGGAGGGCAATCCATCCCCCAACAACCCCTTCCTCTCTTTCAGTTTCGCCACTGGTGCCCATTCAACTGGCCCCTGTCCTCCCATCGACCGGTCGGACATCCTGCTGATGATGGACTATGTCTCTCCATTGGCTCCGAGACACTGCCACCACCATTTTCTACCACACACACGCACATCTCCTTCTAGACACTACTAGTGAATCGATTCTGCAGTTGTTCCAAAACCCATTGTTCTATCTTACACGCGCATGAAGAACTACTGGACGTGGTTCCACACATCTCACAAAGGACCTTTCACGTTGTGAAAAGTGCAGCAAAAGAACTTTCCACCAGCAAAAGATATGTTCCTCGAAAATATTCTTGTGCCGCAACTGAATCACTATAGTCTTTATTTTGTTGTTTTTCTCCCTGAATTTCTGTATGTACTACGTGCTGAATCTTATTTTCATTTTCACAAAGTATTTTATTAGTTTTATTATTGATCATTCGTAAAACAAATTTGATGTTTTCAAAAATATTTCTATTAGATATGTATATTGGAAATCCTCAAATTATGCAAGTTCTATAAATGTAACTTCACTAATACGCAACAAAAACAAAATCCTCTCAAATGCTCGATTTTTCGTTACATTTCCGCTATTATGCGATTATTCGCAGTGGTGCACAAGTGAATGAATGTTTCCGTATCTGTCATCTTTTGACATTTTGATGTGTAAAATTTATATTTCTCGTAAAATTCTAGAACCTTTTGTAGTTAAGTTCGGGGTTAGAATTAACGCAATTTTTGAAACATGATATCAACAATCATAAATTTTGCATTTCAGAATCATGGCATCAGTCGTTTAGATTTCAATTATATACTTTGATATTTACATTTTAATTTCTGTATACAGAATACAGTATTATCGACAAAAAAGATAACCTAGACATTTTCTCAAATGATGTGGCAGAAACAACCTAAACCTTTTGTAAACCCCTCACTCCATTGAGCCGAAGAATCAACTGTTGCAACTAATGTTTATATTTAAGCTTAATTGTAATTAGTTATCTTATCTGTTAACTAATTATAAAGCAAACGCACCTAGTCTACAATACGTACATAGTAAATGAAAATTTAGACCAAAAAAATGCTGACGATTTGAAAATTTCTGTAGTATGCATTAAATACATTGAATTTCAAAATCACCAAAGCTTTCTAACGCACGCAATTTTTGATGTGACAATTGAAGCAATTTGTGGACAATCAAGAAGTTTGCTTTTTGCCCGACCAATGAAAATTGGTTGGCATGAAGCTGATGTCGCAGTTGTTTAGAAATTGCTCCACTTGCCACACAAAACATCGTGTGCGTCAGAAAAAAAAAATATGAAAGATTAAAATAAATCTAATGAATAATAAAATTCCAATGACTAAAATGCTTCATAACCAAAAATTATCATCTTTTAAACTTTTGCCAACATTCAAAGAAAGCGTCTTTGGGGCAATGCCAAAGACCTTGACAAATAAAAAACAACTTAGACGACATACCGAATTGAAAATTTTGATTGAAAAGTTGTCTATTACTAAAAATCAAAAACTATTTTTTTATTATCAAATATACAGGGTGTCTTCAATATTAGCTACATTTGCACGAGTCTTAAGAAATCCTCAACAACAGATAAAAGAAATTTACTACCCCTCTATACGAAATTATTTCTTCTAAAAAAAATGATTAGGTTTATCTCTACAAAAAAACACAACACAAAGAACCACTTGTCAGAAAACAATATAAAAAATAACCCCTCGTGTCTGGAGTTATCTCATCTTCCCTATTTAATAACTAGGTGTCATGTCCGATATAATTTCTGGTTCTGGCATTTCGACAGGTAATGACACAACCTATTCCAAGAGTGAACGTTTGAAACGAAAAGTGGTCTCATCAAAAACCGCCATAAAAATTTCACCAAATTACAATCATGATTTATATTACTTTTACAAATTTTTTTTATCTAACGTTTATAAACAAGATATACAAAAAAACAAAAAACACAAGAACAAAGATAATTGTCATTTTCTTTCAACAGAACAACACCGACTCTATTGCGTTAATAATAATAAAAAGTAAAAGAGAATAAGAGAAATAAAGGGTGAGCGATAGGACAAAACCGTGTGTGGCACTCCATAACACATTTTCGCTATCGAAGGCACAATCTGCCTTTGATTTAGACTCTTCCCATTTTACATATGCGAGGAGGAAATTGTAACATTTATCAAGCGCCCATTTATGGATTCCTCGCATATAATTTCATTTTATAATCTAGTGAAATGATGCGGCGAGCGCATTCATCAACTTTATGGTTATGGCGCAAAAACAATAAATGGGCCCCGTTGCCTTGATAAGGCTCGAGCAGAGGATATTAGCCAATCTTATCGAGCAAAACCGGCAGAGAAGGTTAATTTAGGAAATTTTCGACAGCGACAAAAATAACCATGGCAACTCGTTTTCCCACAAATGGAATTTTTTTATATATTTTCACATATACATATTTACATATAAAATAAATATATAAAATAAAGCATTATGAAAAAAAATGACGCTCGAAAAAAATATATAAAGCAAAACGCTTATTTAAAGGATTAAAGCAAACTACATACTCTTTATATTGGCTAAATTAGCTTCATTTGTGAGTTTGTGAGTGAGCTGGGAATTAAACGTATACTGTCATCTACAGTCGTTTATGACAATATACTGTATAATGCAATGTACCCAAAAATGCATGAAACGAGATCCGAGTAAGTCCTTCGAATACATTAAAAATACCGCATAAGTCCAGTGTAAAAAAAAGCATAAATAAATAAAATCGAAAATTGCAGAAATTAAAGATGAAATCATTCAAAACTCGTATAAATCAAATATCGAATTACTCAAAGATTGCATAAATTTTATTCGTATAAATCGAAACATGCAGAAATCAAAAATAAATTTTTTCGCATAAATTTAATTTCGCATAAATCGAAATTCGCATGAATCAAAAATTAAATTACTCAAAACATGCATAATTGAATATCGAATTACTCAAAGATTGCATAAATTTTATTGATATTTTCGCATCATGTATGTACATACAGTATATCTGTAAATGACAGTAGGGTATATTAAAAGTATGTTTAAAAAGCATTTTTAATGTTCTTGTTTTACTTGCATTACTATAAATATTTATCAAGATTTATCTACATAAGAGTTGTAATAGTAATTATTATTACTATATAATAGTCTCCCAGGATTAATAAATGACGTGTCCCGTGATCAGTCATCAGTCACGTAACGGTGATTTGCCATCCACCGCTTCGAGCCGAATTTGACTCTGCATTAATTCTGTGGCCAAGATAAAAATTTTAAAACATGCTGTAAAGAACCATTGATGTGTCATCGAGTCTCGAAAAAAGAGATTCGGATCGAAGAGTCCGCGATTGCTTTGTGAGAACACAAAGTCGCCGGCGTCGGCTAATGCTTACGCCGGTGATTTGGCATCCATGTTTGAGCGCAAAAATTTGAATTCTATTATTAAATGACGTCACGGGTAATGGAGGAGTAACGGAAATTTGTTTGAGATTGTTTAAATTATAACAATGAACAAACTGCATAAACATATACTGTAAATAAATCTCGACACCCCGTGGTTACCATACCGACCACGGGGGTTAAGTTCTAGTCTTAAATATGAGGCATTCTAACTTTTATTTGAAAACTTGAAACGTTTCTGACAATTTTTCGACATGAGGAAATATTGCAGAACACATGGTGTGAGTTCGAGTCTAACTGTTACACTACCACTTAAAACATTTTTCGCGCCACCAGAGACGCCCATGTGGAGGTCTACTTACTATTTCTTTTTATGCAACTCTAGTATGTTTACTACCATCTTCATATTTAGTTACGGTTAAATACATATTTTTCTTTAAACTGTATACAATTAAATTGTTTAGATTTCATCGTGGACACTGTTATGATTTTACACTGAATTCGGAAATTCGGTTTAAGAATAGCAAATATTTTAATATTTAACAGGTGTTTGCCTACAATATTTCTGAATCCGTTCACCCTACTGACTAAATGAGATTTTGTCCACAAATTTCAAGACATCCGATTAATTCACAAGAGAAAACACAAAAGATGATTTGCCGTTAGTCATTTAGCGCTTGGTGTTGTATCAACTTTTGATACCCGATCAGAATAGAGAAAGAGAGAGAGAAGGAGGGGGATAAAAGAAAAGGGAGGGGAAGAGAAAAGAGGGGATAATCTGATGATTGTCTCTCCGTTAACGTAGCATTGAAACGCAATGCAAATTTCTATAACTGTTTGGATTCCGAAATTTTCTGCTGCTGCCTTACGTTGGTGGCCAGTTCGTTGGTTTGGGATTATGCTTTGTTAACGCATTTCACGCTCTGCGAGTTTAACGTATTCCTCGTCCTTCTCAGGGGTGGGGGTTAAATTTCAAGGGGGTGCTGAAGAAGAGAGAAAGAGAGACAGCGGTATGGGGGAGGGGGTAGTGAGAGAGAAAGGCTCGGAGCAACAGAAAGTTCTCGGAGCAGAGAACAAACAATGTCGCCAAAATTCAGCCCCAGTGGCCAATGGAAGGAAAATGTAGAGCCTTCATTATTTTTCAAGTATTGGCTTAAATTGCCCAACGCGACAATTGAAGCGGCAGCAACGCGAAGAGAAACTAGAAAAGGGTGGTTGTTGCTTTTATTTTAATATCTCATCTTTTGCGAACACCAGTTAGACGTCAAACTTAGAATTAACGCGAAACTTGTTAATACAACACACTATTCAAAACTAAGTTCCGAGGGTTTTATGTTATTGTTTTCTTCTTTTTTTTTCATGTTTCACTTGTTCAGCGTAAAGGCAGAGTTTTTCTTTCATATTAGGCGGAATTGTCATTTTGCGTGAAGTTTTAAAGATGAAAACGAAAACGCACTATATCAATTCTAATAAATTGGTATCACTTTATTGAAGTGTTGTGCATACATACACAAGTAAATATCCCGTCAATAATGACGCAGAAAACATTTTATTTTTATTACGCAATTTATCATTTATTATATAACTCATGTCACTCGGCAACATTCGTCACAGTTATTGTTTTAAATCATAGTGACATTCGTTACCGTACAGTTATTGTTTTAGCTTATATAATTTCTTAACTGTTGTTAGCGTTGTATATCAACCAGCCAGCCATTGACCCATTCTTGCGTGACATTAAAGTTAATTAGTGTTACAGTACATACAGTACATGTAATATACGCAAAAACAAAAAAAATCTGATATCTCAGATATGTCAGTAACGAACTAATGAAAACTGATTGACAAGAAGCTAACGTCACAATTTTTGGCAAGAAGTTGACGTCACAGTTGTCTACAAATTGCTCGAATTGCCAAAATTTGCTTGTCAAGAGACTTATAGATAATTCGAATTATAGTGGCTTCTTGTGCGTGAAAATTTTAAAAACGACTGCTTTTAGTTTTTCCTTTATTACATTTTTATTTGCAATTGTGGTTGTTAATATCAATATCAGTGATAGCTAATAATAAAAGATAGCTAATAAATAATAATAAACCTTACTCGCCTAAAGCTTTGAACGTGGTGCATGTTTTTCGAAATTTCTAAGCAAAAAGACGGTGCCGAAAATCCCCTCGATTCAAAGTAAACACATTTTAGAGCATATTTGAAGTCAGGCGTTTATGGATTATAAAAGTAAGCTCTTGAAAATTCGCTCTTCATAATTAAGGATTTGCGAGTCGACTTCATTTCGCTCGATGTGAATGTTCTCTTTCGCACCTCATCCAGAGGTATCATCTCTCGCAAATATTTTAAATCTGGGAAGGAATTACTAAGGCCATCATCGTCGTCGTGCAATCGACTTTGCACAAGACAAGATTATTTGAACTACAAGACGAATGTGCTTAGGGAAAGAATGGAAAGACTCGGCAAGGGAGAAAACAGATTATTTCCTTCGTCTCTCCACTCAAACGCGCGCAATGACGAGGCTCGCGTTTTTAAGAATTGCTCGAAATCCTACCATTGAAACAAGAAAATTTTGACGGAAATGGAAACTAGAAGAGTTGTTTCCAAAGTGTTTGAAATGTCCACGAAAAATAGTTGTTGGTACCAAAGATACGGCAGTTGAAAGTTAAACGTCCATATGTTTGTTACTATAGCGATTTGATACGTACGCCGCTTTTGGTTGCTGTTTGTACCCCTAACATAATGTATTAATAAAATGACGTTTCTTTAATTTTTCAACCAAGGATTTAAGTTGTTAATCAATTAGGAGTCATTTTTATTAGGAATCTTCATGGTTTGCCCAGTGGGAATAGAAAGCGTCGTGTAACGCTTTTGCTGGTAAACAAAACAAAAGGAACCCCCGAGCGCTCTTGTTGTTTCAAAATCCTTCAAAAATTTCTTTTTATCTTAGATTTCTATTTTTTTTCTTCATCATTCTGAATCATTATCATGATGATCGTGAATGTTCGGTTGTGTGGCCTCCTTAGAACAACAACAATGTTCAAACTCAGCAGTGCGCCATCTCTAAACGGCTGGGAAAAATAAATAAGAAATAATTAATTGGATCAACAATGATAGAAGAAAATTAATCGAATTAATGGCGTTAATTAAAAGCGGCATCGGCGGTGCTTTTATACTCTTCTTTATTTTCAGAACAAAAAAATATTTCAAAAAATATACAACCAAAAAAATCAAGTTGTTTTTTTTTTAAAATTGCTATTATTGTTATTAGTACGATTGCAGGAAAATTAAGTCGATGAGATTGCGATTTTTTAATGTATGTGTCTGTGTGTTGGTATTTATTTTCATTTTGTTTATGTTCTTTTATTAGATCGTCAAAAAGAAACCACTTAATGTTGTTTTGTATATGTGTGTTTTTTTTTAGTTTACTTTATTATTTGTGCTTTATTTTCGGGTTGACTTAGCACTTTGTTGTCTAAAACAGTTTAATTTGTAAGTGGTATAGTGGTGGGTTTAGTAGTGCCTTTGGCACCCGACTGTTTTGTTGACTCGAAAGCAATAATTAATGAAACGATGTTTACCCAAAACAGCTTTGAAATAGGTGAGTTTTTTTGTGTGTGTGGGGGGAAGAGAGAGGGGAGTAATTCAGTGTGGGGAAAGAAATGGGGAGGATTTCATTAAGGTTTCAACGAGTTGAAGTTTGAAGGTGTTTTCGGTTACATTCAAGAAGTTATATATGAATAACTCATTATATGTTGGATAAAAATATCCGGCGATATAAAAGCAATTTTTGTTGTTTATTATATAGAAGGCGCGTGTTCACGTTACACAGATTATATACTTTCCAAAAAAAAAAGAATTAGTTTTTCTTAATTTCAAAAGTTTGACTTTTTTGTTTCATTTAGCATCCGATGTTTGGATCTTACACACGATTTTACGTGGATTAGTTATAGGTGCTGTTTTTTGTGTGTGTTTGTTTCTTGTGATGAGCAGAAAATGGAGCGTCACTTAACAAATATTGTCACGCCACTCAAACGGCGTGTCTGTATGTGTTGGTGTTTACACGTAGGTGGTCGTCGTCGTGTAGATTATCGATCAGTGAATCCCGCATCTATCAAAGGCGATAATGGTTGATGCAAAGGTCTACCATTCTGTCGACAGGTCTCATCCATCAGAGCTTTTGTGGTGCGAAAGCCAGACAACTTAAAACCATTGTGTCGCGTCCTCTTAGTTGTCACAATCCAAGACTTCTTTAGAATGATATAAAAAAAAACGAAGAGGACAGAACTAGACTAGAACCTAACCTACTATACAAGACAGTAGAAAATTGAATTTCTCGACTGTTTCGTGGTGTTTTATGTTATGTCATGTCATGTATAAAATACAGTGGGACCTCCGTTCCAGAAAAACTGGCGAATACTGAATCTGACCAATATAGAAGAAATTGAAAAAATACTTTTTGAATTCACTCGTGTTACCCAAGCCTTACTGTTAGCAATCATATTTATTTTGCTTTTCAATATAATGTTCTTCTTAAAAACTGACTTTTGGTGACGAATATTGGATCTTTGGACGAATATCGGAGCGTTATTTTGTCGAAAACATGTGACGAATATAAGGGTTGACGAATATAGAGGTTTCCCTGTATAGCTATGTGTGTGTGTGTGTATATCTGTGTATAGTATACTGTATGCATATTTATGTATACTTGCATACTGTATGTAAACATACATATACTGTATATATGCTTATATACAGCGGAATCCGGTTTTATAATCACGGATAATGTTATCAATTGGTTATTATTATCATTATCAGTCGGTCCCAAGACACCTTTAATGTTTTATATCCATTGTTTAATGTTATCAGTCGGCTATTATTATCAAAAAGCATTAGTTCCAAAGTGATCACATTAACCGTACTTCACTGTATATATGTATGTGTATACGTACGGTATATATACAGTATTATTGACATTATATGACTTGCTATATTCTTATGTTAGATTAGATTTGCCAATTATATAAGCTCTTGATTGTATCGTTGTTCCTTTTTTGGTCACCATGACAATGAAATAAAATAAAAATATAAAAATAAATTACGTATTGCGTAAACACGTACTAACATTACGCATTATACAATATACGACTATAAAATAGTCTAAGTTGGATGATTATATTACTTGCTAATTTTGTATAAATTACAAAAAAAAATTTAACCGTATATCATTTTTTTTAGAATTTATTTCTAGGATTTTCTCACTGAATCTATTATTTGTTACAATTAAAAACTATTTAAAAATAAACACGACACAATTATTCGACAAAGTAACGACAAAAAAGTATTATGGAGCAAAGATTAGACCAGTATTACCTGCCTCAAAACAAAAGAGATGTCAAGTGAGTCCGACACATGACGTTGAGGGGAACTTAAAGTAAAAAATGAAAAATATTAATAAAAAAACAAAAAACTAGGATGAGATAGTAATAGTAGTAGTAGTAATACATAGTCCGAAGAAGGAGCTTTTACCTTGTCAGAAAAGACCGAGACTCGCTGGGAATGGCCAAAACTTGCCGCCTCGAGTTTCTTTTTTTTATTTCACTTTTAATTTTTTATTCGTGTTAAAAGAGTTGAGAGGCGGCTTCCGTTGCTTGGCAGCAAGCAGACAGAATTTTTCTTGCAAGTTGTATTTTTTGTTTCTTCTTTATATTTCGTGATGGTGTTGCTGTCATTGCCATCACACAAAAGTTGAAGGGCGATTCTTCGCCAGCTGATGACCCCAACTAAAACAGCCAATGAGAGACGAGCAATTCTAAAAGCCCGGCCTCGTATAATAAAACGTCTCTCTCGATGATCCACCTTTATTTCCAACTGCTTACAACTTAGGAAAATTTACAACAACCATCTGCCGGTTGTCATATACAATATATATATACATATATATAGAGTGGGCTTTTTGTTATTATTATTATTTAACGAATATACTGTTCTCAAAAAAAGTATTAAAAAAATGTTGGGGTTGAAAATCAGAGTAGGACGCATCTGTCCCTAATCACGTGATTAATCACCGGACACGAAAAATAACTATTTAAAAAAAAATTGTTTATTCTTTTCCCCCCTTTTGCGTCCTTTACACGGTTTGACTTGTAAAAAAAGATTTGGACAATTTGTGGTGATGATAAACGATGTTATCGAATTCGATAATAGCTCTTTATTGAAACCAGACTCACAGTTGATTGATACACAGGTTTAGTAATGATGTACTCCTGTAATGAATGTTCTTTAATGTATGCAAAACACCCTACATCAAAGGTTATTTAGAACCAAAACTATTACCACGAATTATATCAAATGATTAGGTTTATCATCCATCAGTGTCGCTTTGTACGTGACGGTAAAAATATTGGGTTTACTCTGTATACATTTACAGTTATTTGTGATTTCATTGTAAAGTGTACAAGATGAATTATGAATCGCGTAACCCATTAAATTACATAAACAAAAAACCTGTTTTAATATGTGACTTGTGGTTCACTCTGTATAAACATTGCCGAAGTTTGCTTATAGATTATCATTCTTTCTGGATCACTGTGTATACATATACAAAGTCTTAATCGGTTATTTTGTGAATTGGTTTCATTATGAAGTGTACAGGGTAAACTATGAATCGCGTAATCCAATCAATAAATTGGGCCGCATAACAAAAATTTTACAATAATACTGACAAAAATCTATTTTAAGATGTAACTTAACGGTTCACCCTGTATGTACATCACTGAGGTCTAGTTATCGTTCTTTTTAGTTGCGGTGGATAAACTTTAAGCGGTTGTTGCTTAATTAACAGTCGGTGGTACCGTTAGGCGAAAAAAGGTCCATGGGTTGCCCAAAACAACAAAAGGCTCCGAAACGAAGAAGGTACCAAGCGGTCCAATTGGTTCTTCTTCTCATTCATCTTGTTGTCTTTCCAATTTCCATCTCAAAGGCGGTACACTGACAGTTACACAGCTCGTCCTCTACAGGGAGTCTTCTTGTCCAAAAAAACAAAACAAAACACGAGAGGACTCGAGCAATTGCAATCACCACAACTTTTCCCCGAATGAAAAAGGTTGAAATGGAACAACACCGAGTTTTCTCATTTTGCCATCTTGAACCCTTACACATTTATTAAAAACACGTATGTATACATACGAAATGCAAAGAATCCATTTTTAATTTTTGCATGTTTCGAGTTGTGTGAATTAAAATTGATGCAATCTTTCAGTAATTCGATATATATTCAAAATTTATGCGTGTTTTCAGTAATCCCATTTCTGATTTTTTTTTTTTTTTTGCAAATTTCATGCGAATTTCGATTTATGCGAATTTAAATTGATGCGATGATTGAGAAATTGTGATACAATTGTATTTAATTTATGCGTGTTTTTGAGTAATTTTATTTTTGATTTCTGCAAATTTCGATTTATTTATTTATTTTAAATGTGCGATGTGTATTTTTCTTTTACATTGAACTCATGCGGTTTTTTGTTTATGCGGTTCACGTTTTATGAAGTTTTGGTACATTGGACTGTAAAGTATATTCTCATAAACGACTTGTAGACGGAAGGTATACGTTTAGTTTCCAGCTCGCTCACTCACAAACTCACAACTCACAAGTGAAGCTACTATAAAGAGTATAAATTCACGGGGGTAAAAAAAAAATTAAAATCAATTTGATTTCCGGATGGTGGGTGGAAATTGATTGTCGATGTTCAGAGAAGACAGAGATTAAAATGAGGATGACATTTTTCCATAGGTTAATATAGATTAAAAGCGTTAGTAGGACTAAATCTGGCCGCCAATTCTCCATCCAACGTAAACCGATTATACACTAGGGTTCAGTTTACAAACAGGAAATGCAGTGACAGGATTGAGAAATCCGATTCGGGATAATGCTTACTGATGATGATGGTAATGATGATGATGATAGGTTTTCATTTTTGACATGAGTTTTATATAGGTGTCAAAACTTGATAATCGTCGTTCATTAATGTTGCATTCACTGCGATAGGTCTCTAAATACAGTATCTTTGAAACTAATGTATTTATCAGTTAATAATTTTATTATACTGTACCAGGAGTTTTTGATTTATGCGAACACTGTTATTGTGTGTTGAGAAAAAAATTCTTAGATGCTTGTTATAGGTGACATTTCGTTATTTATTATGCAACATTTTTTTAATGATTATAAAGTTGTCACACAGTTTGACATTACACAATTTTTACAAATCGAAACACATTAACATAACAAGTGAGGCGAAATGCCATTAAAACAAAAAAAAAGAAAGAAAACAAACAATCAAAACGAACCAAGAAAATTTATCATTAATCAGTCAGCAACAGGTAACGAAATAAGCATTTATTAAAACTCTGGGTATTTTTAGTATTATGAGTGTTTTGTGCGGGTAGTTTTCTAATGCGTTATGGAAGGCTATTCCATAGTGGGTAAATACAGTTAGGATATTGTTTGAATTGAGAGAATTTTGTTGTATTGTCATGATGGAACATATATGAGGTTATTGGGCGTTTTGTTATAATTTTTTTATAGTGTTGCAAGGGATGTGTATCATCAACAAGCAAAAGATATGATTCTTTTAATTGGTAGTATTTTATCAATTTAGGTATAGTTAAATATTTTGTGATATTTTAATTTTTTAGAGATGGAAGTATAACGATAATAACAAAAAAGGATACGAATTAATGTATTGAAAGCAATAATGAGTGTGTATGTACACACAGTATATCTGTATATGTCAGTAGGTTATACCGGTTGTACGAACCAATGCTGACCAATTTTCTACTCGAAAAGCAAATATAATGAAAATTCTGAGTTTTAGATAAAATAGCATGTTAGGGGGAGGGACGGCTTCCGAATGGTGTTATTTTCATTGACCTTGAAATTAATTTTATTTTAAATAGTAAACAATGCGTCGTAAAAATGTTCAAATCGTTTAAATTTTAAACAATCCAATTTTATACTCGAAAAGTTTCGAGTATAAAATTGGTAACCCTTGGCTGGGATACCCGGTATAAAAGCTTGAAAAGCGTTTTTTTAATGTACAGTACTGTAGTTGTTTATATTTAATAAAAAAATAACAATAATAAATAGGACAGAGTTTCACAAGCGTATAATGAGATATCGTTACGAATCGAATTGCACACATCAAGCTGATTTTTATGAAGGTAATAAATACTCAGTGATTTATTTTTATTCCTCTCGAGTTCACACACTTTCGACTTTGCTTATTCCACGGTTGTAAAATTTTATTTTGTATGTATAATATTTTTTTTATGCTCAGTTTCAGTTTTCCACGTTGCTCATTATGGGTAATATTTTTTGTGTGTAATGACACCCATTACTTAGAACGTTCAGTTCGTTTCTGAAGAGAAAATCTATCTTTAAAGAGAAACGTTTGGCTTCAAAATACAATCTTGATAAGGCTTTAAAAGGTTTGTCACTCAATCTGCAGTTTGTGTGTTAACCAGTTGGTGGTTGTAAATTATTGATGAAACTAACGTATACACATTCATTAATCATCCGCTGATAGCGTGTAAAGGTCCTCAATAATTGACAGTATGGATCATGATTGCCAAATGACTTATAGTGTGATTGGGTAGGCGTTTGTAATACAACTGTTTTGAATAGGAAGGAGTCATTTTAAGCAACTTGCTTAAATTTGTAATATTCTTTTAAAGAAAAATAAAAATCATAAATTTGACTTGTGACAAATACAGAAATATCAAAACATTCATAAAATAATAAACAAATAGGGAATTAATTTTTAACATTGATATTACTCTTACACAGATACTGTGATCTTAGAAATGATAATTAGAAGAGGTTTCTATGTTGTAACGATTTTAAGGAAATTAGTGAAATTTATATTATAACTTTGTTTATCGTAAAAGTTTCGAAATAGCCAAATGATATAAAAGTAATTACTAGACTGTTCAACATATAATTACTCAGTTCTATATGTGTATGTATGTGTGTGTATGAGTCCGCTTTTTGAAAGATCGTTGCAAGGATTCTTGGTTGCTTCAGCATGTTGGTTTCGAAACCTCAGGCTAAACAAAGAACGAATGTTGCGAAGCAACGTGAGTTTAAACACTGATTTTTAAATAAAGATGAACATAAAAAGGATTAATTTTTAGACCTTTAATTATTATTATAAAACTAATGGTCATATAGCTAGTGAAATATAGTTAACTAATTTTAATTGCTGTTTCATGATGTGAATGAGTATTGAAACTACTGCTCAAGTTAAAACAGTTTTGTTTGTTTAAAAAAAAAACAAATCTAACATTTATAATATGACGTATATAAAAGATGACAACATATCAGTATTGGTAAAATTTATAAAATAGTATAGAGTAGTTAATTGATTTTTAACAGTTTCATAAACCAATGTGTCATTTTAACATTTTATATCGATTTTTAAACTTCGTGTTACGTTTCTCAGCACGATCACAATCTAAAAACTTTCATATACATGATGGACCTAAATTCGATACACAGATTCAGAGGGACAGAAGAGACGGTCGAGTGGAATAACTTTCACTTTATTCGGACACGCTTTTTGACAATGCGCTTAGCAACAAGCGTGTGCACTTTAGGACATTGGTGAAACTTCCTCTCTTGTTTCTCTGAATTTGTGTTTCGAATTATGGACCACCCTATATGTAAATTATAGAAAAAAGTGTTGCGTGACTAGTGTATATTTCAGTGACCAAAAAAAAAGGAATTATTTTTTTAATTAACAAAATTTTTGAAGAATTCTACACCGCTGGTGGTTTTTTTGCAGTGTGTATATACAATGTTGTGAAAAATTCCACGTGTAGTGGATAATTGTGAAACATGATGGCGGAGCAGATAGCCAGAGGGTTTGAAATTGCTTTCCAATTTTTCGTCAAGAAGACCGATGTGTGTGTGGGTATGAGGGCTTGTTGCGAAAGACGAGATTGTTCTGCTCAACCAATCAACTGTTGACTTTCGAAAGACAATGGGCAAAGTAGAAGTTGCTTAAATTCATTCTTCAGCAAACAATCGATTGAACGAACCCATCTTAAAGATAAAGAGAATGTGGATCCTAAACCTAAAC
>JAQIWH010004032.1:0-18073 GCA_034695005.1 Cryptops parisi | reverse complement strand
ACAAATAAGTGTACCACAATTGCTTAAGTGGTACGTGAACAGTTAAATGTACAAACAGAAATGAAAAATACAAAGAAACTATTTTGAACAGAACCACTAACAAAAGGAAAATAAAAAAGTAAACAAAGTAAATTTTTTTTCTATGTTTTTAGAAACTCACAAAAACAAAAAGTAAAAACTGTTCAAAAAGAACAAATACATTTAATTTAAATTAATATATTTAAACAGCTGTTTATATTGTTGTATATGAAGCAGCTGTTCTGAGAAAAATTGACACCACCACCTTTCGGTAAAAATTGGAGCTGACCGGTTACTGCACCGAGCACTTCAATTCATAATAATAATAATAATCATTCGATAACAACATCAAATTTGCTCAAGGCGTTTGAGTTGACATGAAATCGTCTATACACAAAATGATTAGTAATGAAACAAGAGCATAAAAAAGTAAAATAGAAAAAAATAAATCTTAAAAAAAAATAATTTAAAAAATATTTAATACGTCGATGATATTTCTCAAAATTTCAAGATAATATTGAAGAGGGAGACAGTTTTTAATTCAATTATCTATCTCATCACTTCGTGTCACGAGCAGAGTAAAAGTTGGTACTAAGAGTGTACTGAGATTGTTCATGGATAAGCAGCAACATAAGAAACAAAAGCTAAGCTTTAAATCTTTTCGAATTCCCAAGGTAAGGATTATTTCTTTTTCACTTGTTCAGCAAAAAAGGGAGGAAATTGAACAAGAAAAAGAATCTATTCGGTTGACTTGAGTTGGATGACCAAACTAAGCTTAGCTCGAGTGCAAGAACGTGCTATTGCAAGAATCGCAGGACATATCAGATTAAGTAGCTTTTCAGACTTGGCAAAACCATTCCTACTGAAAATCATAGAAATACCACCAGAAAAAGATCCTGATAACAACTCATCATTTTTTCCCGTCTTTTTCTTTTTCTACTATTATTGATTTTTCATGACAAAAGATGAAAAAAAAAGACAAAATTTATATTCTGAGTAAGGAACGGTGAAATATGTCTGGAACAACTCGCAACCTGTCTAGAGATAATTTACTACATCTAAAACGGTACAAAAAAATATAAAAACAATTTTTAAACAAAACAAAAATGGTTTCGTTTCTCGACTTACAAGACTAAAAAAAAATAGAACTCAAAGAAACAAAAAATAAAAGACAACATTATTCACATGGAGTGTTAATTTATGTTGACAAGAAGGGAATTGCCAATTAAAGTTTCGCAAGCACCAGGTAATAAAGTTTTAATCGTGATTAACTTCTTATCGCTTAATAGTTTACTCGCAACTAAATAATGAAGAATAGTGTAGTGTCGCAGGAGTTGTCGCAGAGTATTCTGCATTTAGTTGTTGAGAGCTTCTAAATGAGAATTTCCACTGACTTCATTAGGCCTACGTTGTGGTTTCTCAATCCAATTGGTTACAAATTTAATTTTTAATGTATAATATTGAAAATTTACACCAGCTGAAATTAAAATGTTAAAAGATTACCATGTAAACATACAGTATGTAACTAAGAATAACAAGAATGAGTGGTTTTCTATAATCTGAATTTAATGTTAATTAACTATCATAGGCCTACTTATTAGGTATTCTCGTTTCTACTACAATGTTAAATAATTCTAAATGTTTCACATAGTAAATTTCTGTATTCTTTATTAAAAATTTGAATAAAATTCAATTGAACTTTCAAACAAAACAAAAAATCTCATCCGACTACACAGGGTTTATCCTAACGTGACAAATATGAATTTTATGAAAACAAAGCATGTGACGAACTAGACAAACGTTGGTTGCATACGAGGGAGTTTGGTGCACCTGATAAACTAAATACCTATCTACGAGGGGCCTTTCCGATAGTTCTTATTATCATTTACTTTGAAATTAATTTTCACTAAAATCCCATTGTTGAATTTTAAACAATGGGTCGTAGGTATCAAGTCATAGTTAAAAAGTTGTAGCTACAAAGCCAAATAGTCAGATTTCACTTTTTGTTTCATTCATTTCCAACAATGCAACTGAAATAAAAATTGATACAACAATAGACAGTAAAAAGCACTCTGCCCCTACAACAGCTTCTCTGCGATTCACCTATCCTATGCTATTCAGTGAAGTTATTTCAGCTGTTGCATGGTTAATTTAAATACGAATTAAAAGATGCATAAAATAATTCCACTGAATAGCATGGGTGACTTGCAGAGAAGCTGTTGTAGGGACAGGGTGCTTTGTCTATTGTTGTATCAATTTTTATTCTGGTTGCATTGTTGAAAATGAATGAAACAAAAGTGGTTTCTGACTAGTTGACCTCGTAGCTACAACTTTCTAAATATGACTTGATCATAACGACTCATTGTGTTCGATGTAACAATAAAATTTCCCTGAAAATTAATTTCAAAGTCAAAGAAAATAGCACCATTGAAAAAAACCCTCGTATGCAAACAATGTTTGTCCAACACATTCGTTCGTCACATGCGTTGTTTTAATAATGTTTGGATGCGTCACGTTAGGTGACTCACCCTGTATAAAAAATTTTAATATAGCCTATATAAGATAATTCACCCAAACTCATTCTATAGTTTGTGTTATAATCATCATTTAGAGATCTGCTGCAAAAAATCGAATTTAAAACAAAAGACAACCTTGTTCCAGTAATTGCAATCTTCAGTAAACATCTTTGACATTTGTTTTCGTGAATCGATAACATTAAAAATGTGGACAACTACTAATTCCTTTTATTTCAATAAATCAACGGATTTTCTTTATTCCCAAACGAATAAACAAAAGGAAAAGCTTTGTCAACAGGACGTAAATCCTTTTACGTTCCAAAAGGTTAATGCTATTTAAGCTGCAAACGACCAAACACTAATTCCTTTACTATCAACAACAAGAAACAAAACAAACCGGTTGGAATAAAAATGAATATTATATCAACGTGCACTATATACAGGGTCATTATAGAGTTTCATAACTTCCGATCTGCACATGATAAAACCATTAGTTAAAACGGACATATGGGAGAATTTATCACACTACATACTGTACAGTGCATTTGTTCTTGTCATTGTTAATTCTCATCGTCATCACCATTGCGTATATTATCATTTTTATTATTTTTATTACACAATCCTTTGAATCATCACACAATAAAAAACAAACAAAAAAACATACAAATATATATAAATATATATCATAAATTATGAATTAAATCATAAATTTCAATACTAACAATAATTGACATGCTTAAATAATTTTTATATAAACTGATTGTATATAAACTGATATACAATTGAAGGGCTCGGTGCTGTAACCGGTCAGCTCCAATTTTCAATATTTTAGAGAAAGTATTTTCAAAATGTTTTTTTTTCATATCGCACGTGATTAGCACAGATCAAGCATATAATAACAAAGGCAAGTAAACGATAAACAAAATTTATAAAATGATTTGGCTAAAATATTCTCACAAGTCACAACACGAACCACCTTTAGCAGGAAATTGGAGCTGATCAGTTACTGCACCGAGCCCTTCAATTCTAAAGTTCAGTTCTAAAGTAAATTATAACAAATACGTTTTCCAGACGATTTTCAGTAAAACCCGGAATCTAATTAGCTATTCTAGTTTGAAGATCTTCTATAAAGAGCGAGACTACACGTATCTTTAGTGGTCGAATGAACAATAGTGTTAACATGTCCCCATAGAAAACAACCCAATGTGGCAAACGGGGTCAAGAAATCGTTGGCCATCTTTTTCAATCTATCTTTTAAAGAAAATTTCCATCAGGAACTGCTTGACAAGAAGGATAAAGTGACAAGTTGCATCATCTTGCTGAAACATTCTATCACGTCATTCACGTGTTAGTTCAGCAATTCCAAGTGAACTAAAACTGTCCACAAATCGCATCTCTTGCAGATTGATTTTTATCATGTATAGATCAAAAGTTATGATGAAAATACACAAGGATTTTCTAATGACCCTATCCTATGGCATTTCTATCAAAGTTCCAGATATCGAGAACGTGCAATATAGGAATAATACAAGCGTCGAAAAAACGAAGAAAAGACGTTGCCTATTGATCGATAATTCTTCTTGGAGTGAATGTTGCTACCTGTTGCCTGTGGTTCCTTCCCACCTATGCCATTCGAATGGTCTGGTTCCAAGAGATTCTTCAGCTTTTGCTTATAGATGCAATGTTCCACTCCCTATTTCAACCCTCCCATCCACACTTTTCCCCCCTCGAGCTAGCAGCTTAAGCAAATGATGGCGCCAAGACAAATCACAAACAAGAAAAACACTAAGGCATGAAGGGGTTATTTTTCTCCTTCAACCTAGTTCGCAAGTTTAAGAATAACACGCATAAACAACCAAAAAACGGTACACAACGTGGATCTTTTCCAAAGAAGAAAAACGCTTACACTATATGCTAAGTCATTTTCCTTGTAAAAGTTAAAGTCAAGCAAACCGAACAAAAAATTGTTTACACTTAGCTTTTTTATATAACTCGTGTAAAAAGAAAATATTTATTTACCTTTTTTTTTTATCCGACTACATATTCGCAATATTGCCTAGTGATTTTCTTTCTTTGTATAAGATGTTTTAAAGTTAACGGAAGTTTGCTCTAACCCGACCTACCGCTTAGATATCGATAAAAGAAAAATCTCTTTTTAAAACGACATAGTAAAACTCTTCGACAACATCAAAATGTAATACGTTTAAATAGCATGCCGATGTACGATTATGAATAAAACATGGGAGAAAATCCTTGTGAATTAAATAGAAAAAGAATCGTACCTTAAAAGTCACATCAGCATGGAGTTTAAACTCCGATATCAATAATCAAATGTAGTTTCAAAAGTGTATTAAAATAAAATAAGATATTAAGAAAACATTACGAAGGCAACAGAAATTTGTCATCTACAAAATGCAACATTCATAATCTGATACAATTTTAAAAGCAGCTGCATTTTTGTTATACTCTTTATATTAGCTTCACTTGTGAGTGGGTGAGTTCGTGAGCGAGTTGTGAATTTGTCAGTAAGTAAGCTGAGAATTGAACATATACAGTATAACCATTTATTGTCGTTTATGAAAATATACTGTATAAATGTACCAAAAACACGTGAGACAAGAACCGCATGAATAAATAACTGCATTAAGTACAATGTAAAAGAAAATTGCATATATAAATAAAGAAGTGAATCGAAACTTGCAGAAATCAAAAATGAAATCACTCGAAACTCGCATAAATCAAATATCGAATGACTCAACGATCGCATAAATTCAAATTCGCAAAAATCAAAATTTGCATCAATCGAAACATGCAAAAATCTAAAATAGATTAGTTTTGTATATACAGTATATAAAGACTTTCCATGTTTATTTATTTATTTGTGTACTATGCAACAGGTAACGAATGTTAAAATTTCAACCGGGTTTTTTTGAGTGAACATCATTTTAAAAAAATTCTGGTTTATATTGAACTCGCCTCGTATAACAGCTGTAAGGGACATTGAAATAGTGCTACAGCAGTTCCCGCAAGAAACAAAACAAAAACAAAAACCAGTCATGTCCAAAACAAATGGTGTTTTTTTTCTTCCGAAATGCACTTGACCTCTAATCATATCTACTGTGTTTGTATGTATGTATGTATAACCCACACACACAATGATCCTATAACTCTTTTGGTGTAAGTACTAAAAGAACAACACATTGACGTTCTGCGTTACGTAGTACGAGAGAGCTGTCAGCAACAGCAGCTGTATTCTGATTGGTCAACCACAACCGCTTCAGATTTTCGTGTTCCTCTCCAAATGACATCTCCGCAATCCTTTCTGAACAGGGTTTATTGGAAAACTAGCCTAGTTGGGTGGGGGAAAATCCAACTTTATTGAAGAATAAGAAGAAGTGAAACTTTTCGGTGAAGTCATTTTGTCAACGGTCTTAATGTCATTTCGGGGTCAACATGTGGTACACCGATCAATAAATCGTTTTGCTCCGAAGAGAAAGGTATCAATTAGATTTTACTTGAACGACCATTTCGTACTTTTGTCGAGGAACAAAAAAAAATAAAACACCCATAAATTATTTCTTCCACCATCTTTTATTATTGATAAGGAGTCGTTGATCGATGTTGGGTTAGGTTAGACAAGAAGCAGAGCACGCCGTTATCGATCACGACTCAGGAACATGTTATTGACGACATTTCCCCCAATCAATAAATAACTAAACGAAGCGTAAAGGACAGATGAAAGAAGTTAGTGTAATGTCGTGTTAACACTCGAGACTTTTATTTATTTCGTAAAAAAAATAAATAAAATACTATCGATTTCATATCGACGATAACTGTCACATTTCACTTTCCGAAAATAATATCCTTTTTTGACGCTGTTTATAGGCGTTTTAATATCCAATAACGACTTCCTTTTGATATTTAATTCCGATTGGTTCGTACCTCTTTTTCGATAGGAATTGTCTAATAACTTTTTCAATTTCCTTCTTCGTTTCGAAAGATAAACTGGAATGAAAATATTAGCAGGAAATGGCTAATACATAATACCTGATAATTTAAAAAATAATATTATTAAACTATAAAACAGTACTAATAAAATTAACCATTTAAGTGTAAATAGCATTGCATTAATATTATACACATTTCTTTGGTAATAGCTTGTATGAGTAATTGGGTTATTAGGGATCAAACGTATACTGCCATCTGCAGGTGTTTAAGATAAAATACCTGTACAAAAATTGCATAAATCGAAAAGCACATTAAGTCCAACGTAACAAAAAAATCGCACAAATAAAATCGAAAATTTGAAGAAATTGAAAATGAATTTACTACTAAAATCGCATAAATATCGCATCACTCAAAGATCGCATTAATCTAGATTCGCATAAATCGAAACTATATAAAGCAAATTCTTAAAAAGCATTTTTAATGTACTTTTATTATGATACACCCTGTATAGTTAAATAAATAATATATAATAAAAAATTATATAATAAAATTATGAAAATATATAACCATGCCACGGATTTGAGAGTAAAATAACGCATATCGTACATTCATCGGAAGTAAACAAATAAAACTGGTTTTAATTACTATTCAATTACATTTAATTATCCTACTTAAACGATTTTTATGGATGAAAAAAAAAGAAAAAGCACGTTACAATTCCCAGTTGATCACATAACGGAAAAAAAATTGGGATCAGAAAAATGTCATCGATCCATATCACTCGTGTGAAAAATGGAAAAAAAAATCGCAAAAAAAAAATTACTATCGATTGTGAAAAGATAATAAAAGTCAGCCGTGTACGAATTGTCGGATGGCGTGCACAAAAAAAAAATAAGAAAAAAGTTAGTGTAAAGTTATTAAATGAAAAGAAGTTAGTTGAACCCTTTTGAACAAATATAGCAGGCGTACGAATTAAACGGCACGAATTCCGACACTAAACTTTCGCACACAAGAAATATATCAATAATATATATACGGAAGAAGTCGTCGAAAAGTTTTCAACTTGACAACTTATTGATTTCGATGGCGTGACAAATTGCACCAACGTGGCTACAGAAATCGATCAGAATCGAGATCAGCACATAATTACCTTTCCCCCTCCAAAAAAAAAAATACGCTCAACACTTTTTTGAGAAATATGTCACAAAAAAAAAACATTCAATGATGTATATCTCGTAGTGGATCGATAAGATATCCGAAACAATGACCTTCTGACCTTTCGCTGCACGTGAAACTAAAAAGAAATCGAAGATACCAAAAAAACATTCAAGAGTAAGGTTTCATCGTTTTGTTGGTGCTCGTTAACGTTTCGCGAAGCTTAATGAACGAAAATCAATTAATGGCGTGCTGAGACCAAGAAATCGTCTCCGAAATCATTATCGTCACAATTGCAACTTCCTCTTTCTAATTTATTCACTAAAACCGAAGAAGACCCAACATGTCCGACTCAGCCTCAAAAAGGTATATTATAAATGAGTAAACGTATAATACTTTTATGATGGATCGTCAAGGTGCTCATTTTCCTATTATCGCTCAACCTGCGAAAACTCGATTTAATGACGACAGCGGAAAAGTCGAGCATCGTGACGAGAAACACCGCATCTGTGTATATAAAATGCACAACGTGATAATTGCAATGATCACCAAATTTAAGTAATCAATAACAATTAACTTTGAAGACGTGTTGGAGTTGAAAACATCAATTATGAGCAAACGTGTTCAAGACGACACTTCCTGTCGTGAGTCGGCTATCATTAAAAGTCAACCCACTTTTCAAGACTCTTGATTTTTCGGTTGTGATAAGGTTTGCTATTGACTTCTTTTGTATCCAATAATAGTGAATAAATAAATAAACAGATAATAGCGTTACGTGAAATCAATATAGACAAGTACATTAAAATGCTTTTAAAGAATACGCTTGATACAGTACATAGTTTCGCTTTATGCGAATTTAGATTTTATGCGATTCTCATTTTATGCAATTATTAGGCCATCGGACTATACAGTATATTATCATAAACGTCTGTAGATGCCAGTAGACGTTCAATTCCCAGCTCGATCACCCACAAAGTCATTCGCAAGTGAAGCTAAATATGAAACGTCTCTCCTTACTGTCTGTCCGTCCGTTTGTACGGGCATCAATCGATTACGGTTGAACAATTTTTAACGAAACTCCTTACCCAAGTCAAAATAGCCCCAGGAGAGGTTATAGGCTATTGTCTGTTTTTACTTAGAAATGTTTGTTAGTTTTTTGTTTATTTTCTTTTTATCTTTGTATCCCTTCCCTCATGATCCCTAGGATCGCGAATAAAGTAATAATAATAATAATAATAATAATAATAATAATAATAATAATAATAATAATAAAAATGAAGGTTATCAAGAAGCTGAAAAATCGGCCAATTGTTCGCACCTCCCCCAATTTGTGAGTTTTGTGTTTCTGTATATGTTGTCAGGTAGGGTGATTGTTAAAAACGGATTAAGAAGGGAGTATACTAATACTCTAGTCGGTAATGTTATAAATTCAACAAGGTAATTGTGGAGAAAAGAAAAACTCGCGAATGTGTGAAATCAGTCGTGAATGTTTTATTTTATTCACAAAGCATTCCAAAAAATAAAATAATTTAACGAGACAGAACGATACAACATAAAAACGAAGAGCTAGACGAAAATAAAACCTCACTGTGTAGAAAATTCTTTACAATCTTCTTTACATCTCGAATAAGCGAACTCATCATATTACATCCGCCGTGTCGAGAGAAAGAGTTCACGGATTTTCAGGTTAGTTTCTTACAAGATTTTATACGACGACGTACCCGCGAGTCAATGGTTAAGGATGCCCTACTACGAGCGGAGAGATCTAAGTAAATAATAAACCGCCGTCTGATGTGATGTTTTATAAATGAGACACTCATTCCTATCAAACATCCTGTTTCCAGACGATCGTAATGTTGAGTGTTGATATACCTCCGGTAGATTGAAACCGACTGCATTCACTACTACGCAAAGCTTTTAAAGACGCCACCATTTTTTCTCACCAATAAAAAATTCACTCATCCATCTTAGCTTATCTCTTTTCAGGCTTCGAGCCGAGGCATTCGCATTTTTAAAACGTAAAGTAGCACCTCATCCCAACATCTATAAACACATTCTATAATCGAATAACATAAAAAAAAAATAAACATAAAAGAAAAATAATGAAACACCAAGAGTTTTTTCCTTTACAACACGCTGTGTCGAGTCATCAAAGTTCATTTTGTTTCTTAAGCGTTAAGGTGCTATTTCTTTCAGCTCAGCGTCTTTTTATTTTCGTTTCATTTACCCACACGGATGCCTGGCCTCGCTATCAATTTCCCCCCTGATGTGTCCAATGGGCCAACCATCTTTCCCACCTGCTTTTATGACGTCCTGCGTGACTATTTGCCACCCACGCCTCGAGCTACTAGAAAAGAAAAACGAAACACCCGCAACATGTTTCCTTTGGGCATCATCCCCCTTTTCCGTAATCCTGTTTCTCCAGCCTTAAACCCAGCCCAAGTTGTCAACCCAAATCCGTCCTGACAGAAGATGTCAAAGCATGAAAATGCACTCTACTCTTCTGCCGGTTTGGATGTATAAAGTATATCAAGAGGCATAATTTGTTACTTTCGTGTGTCCACCAAGAAAAAAAAAGGGTCTAATCAACGTCGAGTTGCCAATGTTGACGCTAATTGACAATAATTACAATTGCCATCACGCGGCAATGAACAAAGGAGTATTGATAGGAAATTGTGGTAAATGGCGATTTGCAATACTGTTATTACGGTGATTACAGTTATATAGAGTGTCATTACAACACGTTATACACTCGTGACTGCAAATTATTCCACACTGACTCCAAAGTCAACGAGTTTATATATAAAACAAAGTTAGCAAACAATAAAATATAGTTCACCACTGCGATAAATCATTCTTTTGTAGCTTTATCATTCAAAATAATAAAAGAAAACCGGATACCGATTTCGGATTTGACCACGTGACAAAATAAATGTCTATCTATCCCACTCTTCAGTCGACAAGTCCTTTAAGTCCAGTGTTGTTTGGATAGGACTGTTGGCTTTTTCTTTCCTTCCCGAGACGATCGTTTCGTGCATTTACAATCATTGACACAAGATGGATTCCAGTCCACTGAAGCCCAAAGCCGAAACGTAGAAAATTCAGTAGAGTGAAAACTCTAATGCTCAACCTGAGCTGACTAAAGAATTTGAAGGAAAGAATCTATCGATTTTTTTCATCCTCAAAACCCTCGAATACATCTGAAAATTTGTATGTACATTGAGAAGAAAAAAATGCTAAAGTAAACTTTCAAGTTTTCCATCAGTTGGACAACTTTTTCTGAAAAAGAAATCCAAAGAAATGAGTTTTTAATAAACAAAATTGAAAATATATATATTTATATTTATTTAATTCCAGAATTTAAATTTAATATTTTCGAAACTTAATATTTTCAACTAAATTATTTTTTAAACAATTTTTTTTTCACAAAATTCAAATTAAATTTTAAAATTAAGATTTATATTGTACTGTATGAATAAAAATTGAAAAACTGCCATATAAAAACAAATAAACAAAATCAAACTTTTCAAAACTACAACTTTAAAATGTGGTTAATACCCAACTTAGCTTAATATAGAGTGATTAGCTGAATAATAACGAGCATCATCGTGAACTGTCATCCGTAAACAGCTTTTGGTGTTTGGCTGATTTTAAAATAAACGTCAACCATTGGATCAAATTTTCAGAAAACATAATCCGGTTCCGAAAGTGTCTATTGGTAAAATTAACCATGCATTATTTACATAATTAATCCATTTTGAAACTGAACACTTGGGTTGAAAATTTAATGTCAACAAAACCATCGTTAATTGAAGATACTTCACTGCATGACACACAAAGCTCCGCCTTACGTCAACTTCACCGCCTAACTTTCAATGGCGCCATTTGTTTTTTAAAACTAACCTCAACGCAGGTGTGTTTTGGTAATTAACTAATTTTAACAACAATTTTATTTTTCTCAAGAAATTATCCAGAATAGCCTAAAGACAGCCATTAAAATGTCTGTGTTGTGTTATTATGGGATATTTTATTGTGTGCGAGTTCTTTTCATTCTGCTTTTGTGCATTTGTCTTTCAGGTGTAATAAATGTAAACAAGTACATTAAAATGCTTTACAACCATACTCTTTCTATAGCTTAATGTCATATACTGTATGTACGTACATAATGCAAAATATCAATTTTTTGATTTCTGCATGGTTCGATTTATGCAAAATTTTATTTCTAAAAATTAAAACTTATGCAACCTCTGAGTAATTTTCAAAGATATTCAATGTATGCGTGTTTTGAGTAACTCCATGTTTTGATTTCTGCAATTTTAGATTTGTTGATATATGCAATTTTTTTCACATTGGACTTAATGTGTTTTTTGATTAACGCGATGCGGTTCTCGTTTTATGCGTTTTTTGGTACATTGAATTATACAGTATATTCTAATAAACGCCTGTAGATGGCAGTATACGTTCAATTCTTAGCTCACTCACAAATTCACAAGTGAAAGCTAATCGATAAACATGTTCTTTGAATTATAAATATCATTATTTTAAATAAAATAAATATTTATATTTTTTTCGATAAATTTTATTATAAATAAAATAAACAATATGATAAATTGCTCAAAGCTTTGCCTTAAAACGAGCTGAACTGCTTAACTTTCAATATTTTATTTTTACTATATAAACTTTGAGAAAATGCCTTGTATGAATTAATTGATTTTAACAATGTTTTTAAACTAGTTTTTACTATAGAAAACATTATAGCCACGAAATGTCTTTTTATATATATATTTATATATACTACTTCCATTTCTTTTCGATTCCCATTACAGTTCTAAAAGTCTTCAATCCAACCGCAAAGCTTTCCATTCGATCAAAGTTCCATCAACGTTGTCACGTTAAACGTTGACAAATGACGTTGTCTTAACGTTGATGGAATAGTGTGTAAGAGAAAAAGAAAAAATTGCTTGCTCTTAGACAATACAGAGTAGGAGAAGCACAGGGTGGACAAAAGAATAAATAGGAAAATGGAAGAAGCGAGACGACGCCAGAATGTAATTATGACGTTTAAAGGCGGTGTAATTAACGGCCATTATTGATCGTTGGCCAAAACCGCACACAATGTTCCAACTTCAACTAAACCCTCTTTTATCCAGTATTCGATATTTTGTACCGGTTCCTCAGAAATCGATTAATACGTTCATAAAGCAAAATGATAGTCAAATTTAAATCTCCTTATTCCGAAACAAACTTTTGTAATCTTGTTGATCCAATCACGTGACATCAACGATATTGGAGTTGTGAGTTAAAAAAATCAGTGTTGTCAAGATTATTCTATTGATGTATATCACTATACCATTCAACATACTGTTTACCACCCAAAGAGCGAATTTAATATCTGTTCTGATCAGATAGTTTTTTAAAAACACTTTTCTTAGCCAACATTTTCACGTTTATCTAAAGTCCAAAATTCTTTACCTAACAAGCATATTATCCTTGAAAATAAGACCATTTCCGTATGTAAAATACACCGTCTCGAATCTCAACTGGAATTCATTTTAAATTCATTTGTAAGAGAAAATATCAGTTTTAAGCACGTGTATATGAAAAGCTCGTTTTCCATTTAAATGAAAGTCGGCATTCCACCTTATCAAGAATTTGCTTCTTTTAACAAAAAGAAAAATCATTTTAACACAGATGGACTTGACAACATAACACTAGATTTTGTTCTTCTCAAAACGTTTTTCAAAAGAATTTATTCTTCTCGTTCTTCATTTCTCATCATCTAATAATAATAGTACCCTTTTTTCATTACACATATGTATGTATTTATTGAAAAAAAAAGAGGTTCCATTTTTATCCTCTTCCTCTCCTCTCTATCTTACTCATTGGAAATTCAATTTATTCGTGCAGGCTACCTACCACTCATCTGTTTCTTGCACGCTAATAACGTTATAACCTACTTTTGCTCCCAATTGGAGAGACTGTACAGTGTGGCACGTCTTCACCAATGTAAAAAGAAAGGGTTAAACTCTACTATGGCAACGTCGTTCCCTAATGAAAGGCGTGTTTTATTCATGGATCTGTGTAAAGAACAAAACGTTCGTTTTAATCCTCAGAATAAGCAAAAGATTTTTCCTGATTAAAAATTCCCTCTAGCGGGTAGAAAGAGAGTAAAAACGACGGCCATTTTCATTGCTGCACCATTATAGTTGTATTTTCTTTTTTGCACGATTAGTGGTTTGTCGAGCCCCCAACAAACACTATGGAAAGTTTCCAAAGCAACACAATTTGAGTTTGGCTCATTTAAATGCTAATAAAGATGACACTGCTTTCTCTATCTACTCCGATGATAAAAAAATTCCTTCCTTCAATCTAATTGAACGGATTTGTTTGCGAAAAGAGCGTGTCGATTCGATTTCAACTCATGATCGATAAACAAAACAGGTTGCTTGTTAACTGCATTACCTCGTTACACGCCTCGACAAAAAATGTGCAAGTATCTGTGTGTGTATTATACTTTAAACATTGCCTACAGTACCTTCACAGAGAAATGTTCATTAAACTACCCGGTTTTTTAAAGAACAAATAGTTGGTCACTGCAACTGTCACGATTATGTCAACTAACACTCAATGCGTTGGTAAAGTATTCGTAATTTATAGAACGTATGACAAAGATGAATTGCTTTCATAAAAAAAATTAAAGTCTAATAGTTGTACAAGATAGTGGTTTTTTTTGTTGCACTTTTAGTTATTGTGTTCAACGATGATTGAATTGCTCGTTCACATCCATTCACGTCAACTGAGCTCTAATAACAGCAACAATAACGCACCCCGTTGCAAAGAATTCCTTTAGAAACTTCCTGTCTTAATTAATTGTACAATTGCTTCTCATTAACTCGCCACCCACGCAGCAACCCTTTTAAAGAAGAATTACCAGGTCTAAATGAGTCCTACTAGGACTACCATCACCTCGACACAAACACATGACCTAGGATCCTTACACAATGATTTTATCGGTCATTAGTATCATAATTGATGTAAAAACTACGTAATGACGTATATACAACATGTGGTATATATGTTTCTAATCATACTGTAGAACGATCAAATACAAATCGTTACACAAAGATCATTTGAAAAATTATGGATCATCAACATAAACATCACTGAAACAAATCATAATAATTACCACTCGACAAACCAGATGAACGCTTTTTAAATATACGTTTGTATAAGAAACATATTATGGCCAGATGACGTAAGTATAGCAATAAATGTGTTAACACATTAAGTCATTTGTTTAAAAGCAATAAAATTGTGTCACCGTCAACAACTCGACAATTCGAACGACAACAACAACACCACGATATTACGACATGTCGAGTTCATCTTATAATTAAACAAGTGTTTCACTTAATCTTTAAAGTGGATGGTGCTTGATTTCTCTTTCTCTTTATATGTAGACAGGATATACCTGTATACAGGGTAAAGCGTTTAACGTGAGACATCTAAATATTATGAAAGCAAAGCATGTGTCAAAGAAACGTGTAAGACAAATATTGTTTGCCTATGAAAAACCTTCCCAATTTTGCCATTTTTATTGACCTTGAGCTTAATTTTTTACGGAAATAGCATTGTTACATAAAAAATCACGCATCGTAGCTACCGTCATATTTAGAAAGTTATAGCCACGGGTTCATTTATTCAGAATCCATTTTTATTCGATATATTTCCAACAATCAATCAAAATAAAAATTCAATCATCAATAGATATTATAAAGCATAAAGCTGATACACGAGCTTCACTGCAGGTCAGCTATGCAGAAAAGTGATTTTAGTTGTTTGCATGGTTAATGTAATTTAAATACAACTTTAAAGTTGTCTGACAACTAAATTTTTTTTGTGCATAGTTTGGATGACTTGCAGAAAAGCTCTTGTAGCAACTTCATGCCTTTATAATATTTATTGTTGGTTAAATCTTATTTTGATTAAATTGTTAGAAATTAATTAAACAAAAGTGAATTCTGACTAAATGGACCCCTGGCTCCAACTTTCTAAATTATGACTTGATAGCTACGACTTATGGTTTTCAATGTAAAAATAAGATTTTCGTGAAAATTAATTTCAAGGTCAATGGAAATAGCACCATTGAAAAGACTCCTCGTAGGCTCACAATGTTTGTCGCACATGTTTTGTTTTCATAATATTTGAATGTCTCACGTTTGTGCTTCACCCTGTATATACATGCACATATGACACTGTCAAGTGATGCTCTGCTCCAATTTATGTAAGATGATATGACACCATGATATGAGTATAATGCAGACCTGTATCGTCGCGTCGTCTATCAGAGCGTTATATTTCATCAAATCAAAATGAAGACCACTTATTGGATGAACCTTTCTCAATAATCACTAACCATTCCATTTCTCTGACCAATCCGTACTCTACCAATTCCACTAACGAATCGCCAACTTTCTTTTTATCGTCCATTTTCACGAGAAACGTCCTCCATAAAAACCAACAAATAATAAAATAAACTCTCAGGTTTCGAGGAGCAAAAAAAAAAAGGTGTTGAGTCAGAGTGAGAGTGTCAATAATAGTCTTGTGGAAGAAAAGGTGTTTGTGAATCGATACCAACTCTGTAGTAGTTCCATTAATAGCGACTGCCATAAATCCTAACAAAGCACGATGCGTGGGAGGATTAAAGTGGATTTAATCGCGATGACATTTGGCGTAAATCCGTCTCCGAAGCGCGATAAACTCCCAGTTACTATCAAACCTATAAAACTCGAGCTTCGGTCGTCTTTCCAAGAGCTTCGTATCTGAATTGAATATTCTAAAAACGGAACCGTTAAACAATAGAAATTGCCCTTCCATGAACCCTTACACAAAAGCCTCTTCGTCGTTATTATTTGTTTATCGAACAGCACGTGTCAATTTTCGAAACCAATTCCGTTAACAACTCGTCGGTTGTTAATTATCGAGTTCATCAACTCCAACAAATTTATTTTTTTTAGATGTTTTAGTCCGGGTCAATTTCCACAATTTTCATCACCAGTTGCTTCGGCAACCGTGTCTATTGTGCTAATGGTTTTGTTTCCATTAACCAATTAAATTGACGGAACGGAGACACCCTCGAGCCAAGGGACCAATCGCAATGTCAATTACACCCACCCACCGACACAACACACACACACACACATAGGAACATTTCGTGTACACTACTTTATACTCTTTCTTCGAGAAAACGTCAGCTGCTGTAGGCAGGTGAAAAATTTAATCACGACCAATTCCATTTTGCATTTGCTTAGCAACGTCTTTTCCATACGACATCGCCTTCTGGCATCATCATTGTCGTCCTGATAGATGGCTCGAATGCCTCAAACTAAACAAATATTCTAATCGAGTTTAATACGTGGCTTTCAACACCAATCTTTAATCTCAACATGCCATACCGTCGCACTCACTCCATCCAAATGATACCCGAGATTTAAATTCCAACTTTGGAAAAGGTCATTATATACATGACCCATGTTCGTGGCTACACAATTGACGTGCCAATTCTGTATAATACTCACTTCCGCAAACAATGGAAATGAAAGCATTCGAATGAATAAGTTATCCGCTAGAAAACTAAAGCCTCGGAGCTTTTTCGAGTAAAACTAAACCTATAAACAACAAATCTAAACTCGAACCCCCTTTCATTTCCCATTTAAATGGAAATTTTTCTGAAAATGGGAAATTCGATGACTTGCGAGAAAATCTCTCGTCCCAATTTTTTCAATATCTTCGAAAACTTCATCAATTGTTTTATAACCCAATTTATGTCTTACATTTCTTTTTTATGTAATTTTCTTTATCCTAAATACATTATTCTGTTTTCACGTTAAACGCTTAAACATAAGATACTCATTAAGAAGTATATACAAAATGCATTTGAAACTGATATTCAAAATTCAGTGAAATCGGTTATTGTGATCACTTTGGGACTGTGCTTTTTGATGATAATAACCGGCTGATAACGTTAAACGATAAATAAACCACATTAAAGTTTTGTGACCGACTTATTTTGATAAAAATAGCCGATTGATAACATTATCCGTGATTATAATAACCGGACTCCACTATATATAGAACGATTTGACAATATAACCGTATCTATTATTATTCCATACGATCCAATGGAGGTAAAATAAAATTTCTAACAAAAACAATCAATACAAAATCAAGGTCCGTAAATGTATTATTGCTTTTATAATGTTATCATTAAGCTTATATATAACCACTAGCTTTAAACCCGTCAACTTGACGGGAAAGTTGTTTAAGCTCATATTGCTGTCGTCGCAATATTCGTTACAGTTATTTATTCACTTAACTCATAGTCATGGCTAAGCCACGTATACCACGTGTTATAAACAGGAAGTGAAGGAAGCTCA
>JAQIWH010004031.1:0-18079 GCA_034695005.1 Cryptops parisi | reverse complement strand
CAAATTAAACCACTTTAAAACCCTAATAAGGTAAGCTAAAATAAAGTAACGGTACACTAAAACAAGGTACACTCAATTAATGCAAGTCTGAATCAAACTAAACCTAAAAAAATAAAAATAAAAATACACTAAACTTAAAACTTACTAAACTACTAAATCTACAAACTAATCTATACAATATACCAAACTCTATAAAACGCTTAATTCAAACTAAAAATTTTAACATAGGCAATGCTTTTTTGTTTCGTTTTGTGTATGTGTATGACGTGTACTGTTTGTGGTGTGATTGTTTTTAATTTGGGAACATTCTGATTTATCGATGCAGCCATAACTTGTTGCTCATCTTCGAATTTTTATAACTCGTCGTTTTATTTATTATATAATGAAAATCGATTGTGCTTTGTTTGATGTTTGCTTATGATCACTTAAATGAATACTGTTAAATTAGTTTATGAATAAGATTTTTTACATGTTTTTTTTTCAACTTATCACGTGATTGTAATGTTACCTGGTGTTTTTATTTTGGCATTTTCATGATTGTTCTGCACTAACATGTTAATTGTACTTGTATCTAATCTGAATGTGCAAGTTTTGCTTTGCTGTTAATTTCGTATGGTGCCTAAATATAAAATGCATAGTCATCATGCTCAAAAACACAATTTTGTGACTATCACTATCAGAATGAACTAATTATGCGATGAACTAATTATCTTGTGAATTGTAACGTGTTTTTCCAGATTATTTATTGTAATGAATTTACTTTTTCATCATCCTTGTTACGGGTAAAATTGTTAATGTTTTATTTAAACACTTGATGGGGTCTGTTATTTGTTCTGTACTAATATGTACTTGTAAAGACTTAACATTTATACGAATTTATTATGTGCACGTTTAACTTTGTTAGTTTCAAATTGTGCCAAATTCTAAAAATTTGATTAATATTTTAAAACCAGATTCGATGACATGAACTAGTCAACTTGTTTTCTAGACTTAGTTATGTATTGTATAAATTAAGTTTGATAGTAATATGACAAATTCACATGTTTTTGATGAAGTTGTTCATTGTATGTAATTCAATTTTTTTTTATAACATTGTAATGTAAAAATCTCTGGAACCATTACTCTTTTATGTGAAACTAATCATTAAATTACATTGGTCCTTTGGTGTGGTAACGTTTGGCTATAAAGGAAGATGGTAGGCCGAATGTAAACTTGAAATTAAGCAATTCTGGAAAGTGCAAAGTAGTTTGTGCATAAAATTGTCAAGTTTTATTTAAAGCGAAAAATATACCCTTAAGGCATCTGACTGAAAATATATTGTGTGTAATTCAATTTCCTGCTTCATGCTCCAGATCCAAAGATGACTGTTTTATTTTCAATGTATTTTACTTTCAACTCTTCTCAATCTACTGCATCAATGATTTTTAAGTAAGTTTGTTGAAGATAAAAAAAAAGTTACTTCATAGGCAGTAATTATAATTATTTTTATTGAAATTTTTTATTTGAAAATTCGTTTTCTTTCATAAACTGGTATTTTAATTTTTTTGTTGTGAAAAATAGTTAAAGCTTAAAAAATGCACAGATTAATAAAAATGTATCAAAATTACACCAGTGCGATTCAGTATATACGATTTTCACTTTATTTTAAAAATTAATTAAATTTCAAGGCTTTTCTTTTCCTTTTTGATATTTTTTTTTAGGGTAAGTAGCTGGATGTTTCGTAATATTTGTAAATTTTTGCATTTTTCCATAATTAATTACTAATCTGGCTGTTATTTTGCGTTTTTTCTTCATATGACTTTTCTGTTAAGCTCAAAATGATTTATAACAAATAAAATAACTCTAGAAATTGGTACTTGGGTTAAATTCTGCTCAAAGACAAACTTTGCATACATGTTAGCGTCGCCATCACGAACATTTCTGTTCAATCGGTTCTACAAAGTTGCAACACTGAAAGGACTACCACCACGTGTTTTTGCTGATTTTTGAAAGTGGCGTAAATTTCAGATTTCAAAACTAAACTTTTTTTTTTTTCGCGATTATTGAGATACAAATTGCACAAACGCGTTCTGCAAGATGCAGATGCTGTCTGGGCAATATTCAACGATTTGAAATTTTTCGTCTCAATTGATTAAAAAGAAAAGCCTTTTATAAGATTTTTTTTCAAATTTTGATAAAAAAAATAGACTAAAAACATTTCTGCGCAATCGGATCTCTAAAAATTCACAAACTAAACAAGTTACGACACATCGAAGTGACTGTTTTTTCGTTATTTTGAAAAGTAACGTATTCGCAAATTTGAAACTGCCATAACTTTAATATCGGGATAAACATGATTTCAAGAAGTGAACTTGACTTCGTGAAATCAGTAAGGCTTCGAGATAGACTAATCATTCTTTACATAATCTTAATTGTGTTAATATTTGCATTAATGCACAAGATGTACACAGATATAGTCTTTCCATCCCTCCAATATACAGGTACCACCGTTTTCCTTTTTCATGTTTCAGTGGTTGGAATTATCTTCCCTTTTATTTGATAAAACTATCTTTTATATGCAACATTTAATAGAATATGTATCCATATGAAGAAAAAAAATTGTATCATTTTACGTAGTGTATAAGTTTGTATTATGTTGAATATTTTGTCCCAACGGAATAGAAAATAAATTAACACAGGAAGGGATGCTGTCTGTGCATTTTTAAACGATTTTTAAAAACTTGAAAATTTTCGTCAAAATTAATTAAAAGGCAAAAGCCTTAAGATTTTGTTAAATTTTGTTGAAAAATTAAATTCGGTTCAACTTTGCACTGTGTTGCTCTTGCTCTTATCACCAGCAACATGCCATGTGGGGTCTGACACAACGGGGTCAGGTTTTCTCGGGGTTTTCAATTTTCATCATTCATGTTTTTTCCAATTTAATGACAAAACTACAGGGTGTTGCAGACCACTTTTTTTTTTTAGTTTTTCCCATTGAATTACACTTACAACCCACATAAGTTAACATGTATCTGATTGGCAAGACTTGCGAAAAACGAAACAATCCCTACCGTACTTTAGGCAGTGGGAACGGAAGAAGTCAGCATCCCGTCGGGTTGCAGGACATCGGTATGCGTGGTAGTTGGAAGTAATTGTCACTTTGTCCCTTGTTCGTGAGTCGCTCCCTGTCACCAGCAAGCTTCTCCTCGGCAGGCCTTGTCTCAGGAAAACTCGGTCCTCGACGGCGATATTCGGGATCTTGAGTTTGGCACAACTTTTTGAAAAGAAGTCTCGAGCAGAAAGTCTCGCTTGCCTTGCAATCCTCGAAATTCCCTCTCACGCTCGTCAAAAAACCTCGTTTTCGTTCAGTGACCGCCCACATGACCTCCGACTGGACAACAATCCTACCTATGCCTCTCTTCCACTCCCAAGTTGTGACAGATCTTGGCCATTTAACTTAACCAAGCTTAGTTTCATATTGTTATAAAACTAACCTTAACTTATCTATGTAATTAACTAGCTATATGCCAGTCACCGTCAACAATGACGGAAACATTTCAGCTCATGTTGCCTGGCAACGTGACGTCATTCTAGTGTATTATATTAAGAGTGATAATTTAGCAGTTGCATCTGCACGTGTAAAAAAATTTGAGTTACTTTTCGGTTATAGCCAGGCCCAGTATGTTGTTGCTATTTGCTTGTACTTAATTATGGGTTTATTGTGCAGGTTAGGTTAGGAAAAACAAAGAAACCTATTAAACGTAAGACAGTTTTGTTTTTCTAACCTAACATGCACAATAAACCCATAAGTACAAGCAAATAGCTACATCGGACTGGGCCTGGCTATAACCGGAAAGTACCAAATTTGATTTCTGGGTGACAGACATATAAACATACAAACAAACAATTATTATATTAAGATTGGGAACTTTTATTGCCCTTCCCACTTTGGGTGAGCAAAACTTTTTCTCCCTATGTAATACGAATTTTATGGCTTTGGCCGTTGAAACATTTTAAACAATTTGAAAAAAGTTAACGTTAAGTTTTTTAACAATGAAAAATTCCTATACCACATTCCAAACCTGTCATCACCTTGGTTGCAAAACAATATCTAACATAGTATTTTGCTAGGTTGATATCGGGTTGTTGCATTTTGAGTACCACCAAACTATGCTTCTGGAATACAGTCTAATATTTCTTACTAAAAATAAGTTAATCGCAAATGGTTATTAATTAACAACAGCGCGTTAGGGCTCCGATAGTAAAAAGTGACAACACAAAAATAAAAACAACCGCTATGAATATCCCACTTAACAAGGGAAAACAAAAATACACGAACGACAGATAAACAAGAACGCATAAAACTACACACTACTAAAAACCGATACCTTCCACTTAACCAGGAAAAATATTAATGTGTAAAAAGTAGATTGAAGAATAATACTCAATAAAATAATAATACGCAGAGACTTGTCACTCGCACTCTGTAAAATAAAACAATACAGAAGTATTGTCTCATTCATAATCATATACCTCTTTCGGCAGCCACAGTCCACTCCCTCCTAAATGAGTTTTTATTATCACTACTGTTTAAAGAGAGGATTGTCATCTTCGTTCACCAATGTTCGGCAACCCGTACATGCACCAAAGCAAGGGGTGAAGTCATCCGTTGGACTGTGTGCATAGAACCTAGTGCATTCGCAAATCCTCACATCACATCAGCATTACACACCTACCTCGAACATTAAGAGAATGTTAATGCTAATTTTACCTTTCTCTAACACCAATTACATCAACTGGTGTTTTAGAAAGATGAATGTATCAATCATACTGGTGGATTGATGATATATTCTATGCTGATTACAGTGTGCAGGCATTAATCTAAATTGAATAAAAAGTTAACCTCGACAAATGAAATGGTAGGCCTGTGTTAACATCGATTATAGCAGCGCATAATCATTGGATTAATAAGTTGATTTGAAAAGTTATGCATAAGGTTTGCTAAAATAACTTGCAGCTATTGTAATGCAGTTACTTTTGAAAATGAAATGACAATGGGTTTAAGAAAAGCCATACAAATGCACAAGAACAGTGCTTTAACTAATTTTTTTTTGCTTTACTTGTAGAACAGCATTCAAGGCTTCGAGGGTAGTGTATAATAAGCAACTCATTATACAAGCATTAAAACCAGCAGTGTTGCAACTGTTACAAGGGGACTAAGGATCTAATGTTTTTTTACGACGTTCTCTCTCTCATCTCATTTCCAATCAAGAATAAGATAAAACAGTAAATCGAAATTTTTTAATGATTTATCTTCCTTGCAAATTAATTATATATGGTACAGAATACATATGCTGAATAAATATACAGTTCATATCTCCACGAACTACTTATTTCTGATTGCCATGACCAGTGCAGTGATAACCTATTACAAAAGTTCTACAATCGTTGCATTCTGAAGATAGAGGTTGTGAAGGACATTATACAGGCAATCGGTGACACTAACCTATTGAAACACAAAAACTTGGAGAAATACATACAAAACGGACAGAAGAAAGGTTCATCAAAATGTGTACCTTGTATGCAGTCGGATTAAACAGTCTTTTGTGGTCGATACGAATTGTTTTTAATGACTCTTGCATGTGACTTCGAATCTCTTCTAACGTACGCAACTTTTGAATGATCTATAAAAGATAAACAAGTGTGTAAGTGAGCATTAGTTTAACTCGTAAACATTTTATGCATAAAGCATAGTTATGCAATGAGATGCTGTCATCGCTTGTTTTCTTACCTTTCCATTCTGCCAATAAACTTTGTACAGCTTTTCGACGCCTACTGGACTGGCATAGGCACGTTTGGATTTCTGTCAACAAAGACAAGTCAGCAATATCGCAAAACAAGAAACCCATTAACGAACCAAAACAAGATCCACTAACATCAAAAGGGTTCCTGCATAAAACTCTCTTGTTTATTTCGGGTGGCATCTCGTCGGTCTGTTGCATCAAATCGAGCATTGCAGTACCTAGCCGACAAGCCAATCATGGTGTGTTAAATGTGAAAAACAATATTTGGAAAGCATGCAAAAGACAAAGGCTCTATAAATATTCACCATCTTGCCCAAACAGCCTGTAGACATCTTTCCTACCAGGGATAGCTACTTTTTCCATCTGTTGGCTCATTTTCATGCAAAGTTTGCCATCCAGTTGAACTAACTGTTTAAACAGTAGGAACAAATATTAGACCAATTTAAATAAATGAATAAATAAGATATTGTAGCGAACCGTGTAAACACGCCTACCGCGTAAACACATCCAAGTGTAGGTTGCTTCTCACATGTTACCAAATGGGTGCCGATACCAAAGCAATCAATTTGATGTTCTTGTTCATTTAGAGAAATTATGGTGTCTTCATTGATAGAATTGCTGGCCATAATGGTGAGAGTTTCGAACCAGAGAACATTGAACCTTATTTACAAGTTGATCATTAGTTAATGTAGAAAATAAAAAGTAATCCATAGTCAAAAAGCACTTACTTCTGGGCAACTTTTGAGAAAGCCACTCTTGCCATTGCTGATAAATAAGCAAGGTCACCACTATCGATACGCACTCCCACCGCTTTATAGCCAGCATCTTTCAGCGCTAATGCCACGGCGCAGAAATTTAGAATTCCACTTCTACAAAAATATATTAGAAAAATTAATGATTAAAATTTTAAAAAAATATATTAGAAAAATTAATGATTAAAATTTTAGAAAAATATATTAGAAAAATTAATGATTAAAATTTTCTTCTATACAAAAATTATTTTTCGTAGTGATATGATAAAACAAACTAAAATCAAACAAAAAAAAGGACATGAAACCTGGCTATGCATTAACTATCACATATAGTGTCCGCAATATTGGTTTGTAATTGTGTCAGTGTCAGTGACGAATTAATAGCACCTAATTCATCAAAATTACATATTTGAGCTATTTACATATTATGCCATGTGGCATACATAACGTACTACACAACTGCATTGGATAACCCATTGCCAATATACATACAATAAATAAATAAATAAATAAATAAATACCAGAATTAATGATTCTCGTAATATTTAAGTTAGCTGTGACCAAACTTTTGCCTCAACAGTACTATATTATACATATTCAGTATATTGTACATATATTTTTGTACACATCTGTACACCTTGTATAATTCGTGTACAGTACACATGTTTATGTGTATGGTACGATAATACTGGGAATTTTAGTACACAAATTTAAAATGTGCTGCCCAAAAGGGGGGACAAGCACTAAACAATGAACATGGTTGAAAACTACCAGAGTAGTGGAATACCATAAGCAAGGTAGGTCTACTACTGAACAAAATACATATAAATATTCACAAACAAGAATTTTAAATAGCACAAATTAGGCTTATAAGAATAATTATAAATTAACACAAAAATCAATTAAATAATACGTCAAAACAGAAAAAGAAAATTTTTATGGCATTCTGCAAACACCCATCTGATTCACCATGCAAGGACGATGAGTGGGCAGAAAGCATCAGTCACCTGAGAACATCATACGTGTCAACCAAAACCATAAATCCATTGGGAAACGCAATCGCATACGAGACAAATGCAGCTAGTTCGCCACTGTGGGCTTGATCACGAGAACCGGAAAGTACTGGGGCCACTCGTTCCAACCACTTAACCGAAAGCTCGAGAAAATCAACTGCATTAGACGGATCACCATTTAGAGACAGCATCTTAAGAAAATGAAGCAAAATGCATCAAATTCATCAATAGTCGTACAAGATGCAAATCACAAAGCATAATCCATAACATCTGTGTCTGTATACAAGACTACAAATGCTAGGCAATCATATATACATATATACAGCATCAACAAAATATGAATCAAGTATGCCAAACGAAAACATAACACATAGTCCAAAAACTTGGCACATACCCGAACAGTAAGATGATCCAACGACATGTATGAAGTAATATACGAGTGAGCAAGAGTGCCGTTGACTGGAATGTTGAACGACTTTGCAGCTAGGATGTTGGTTGTCTCATCAAAACCTTAAAGGTTACCGAAAGTAAAATTCTCCAAGATTACAGATTCCACGTAATTAATTTCTTTTATAACTATTGGACAGACAGCCATGCGGAAAGCAACTGACTCACCTCCCATGTAGGCATATTTGGATGCCGAAAATCCACCATCAGGACCTTGCGCTTTCCGAAGCCCAAGTTCCAGCAACAACACCTTGGGACTGGCCAACATTCGGAACCGAGCTGCATTTGTGGTCAGCAAACTGGAATTTGGATTTTTGAAAGGGTTATTAAAAAACGTCCCAACGTCTGCTCTTCTACCTATGTAGACCAAAATTACCTTGCATAATTCACCAATGTCAATAAGGTAGTTTCTAATAGCTGAGTGATGAGTATAGGTCCTTCCACTCGCATGAAAGGAACCCGTGGGAAAACAACAGAACCCTCATCCATGGCGTACAATGTGACATTTTTCGCCGTCAATGTTTGTAAAAACTCCAAAAAAGCTGGCTTAACGTCTGGCGGTAGAGCTTGCCGGAGATATGCAATGTCTATGGAAGAATGAAAAAACACAACATTGTGAAATAAATCATGATGTGAAAAAAAAAGCTCAAACCTTCCTTATATGGCATTACATAAACAATCCCTCTCTGCATGAGATCAAGCTTCCACCACAGTGGCTTCCCTGTTAATGGGAAAGTCTATGCCCAGCTTTAGACTGAGTGGGACTACCTGACCTCGTGACCAGTCTCTATGACTGATTCAATTACAGTTAATCGACCACACAAGCCACTCATAACCGCGACTAGCGCCATTAAATGGTTCAGTTAATGAAAAAGTAACAAATAAAATAAACAGCTTACCATTGTCTGTGTATCGAAAATTATTAAGGAATCTCAAGCAATCTTCGAGTCCTGCAAAAATCGTGAATTCGCCGCCAAAAGGATTTTTTCTAAAGAACACATCGAACACCGCATGTTCTTCGTGTTTCCCAGAATTCCAATATGCATACGCCATAATAATTTCATAAAAATCTGAAAAAAAAAACAAAACGAAAAATATTTAATTTTTATTTTAATCATTTGTCGTCATTTTAACTACCCGAATGACACCAAAAACAAACCAAAGCAAAATAGTACAAATTATCGCACCACTTTTAATCAAAAACATTGTGCATATACGTGACTACCGTATACATTATTTCGCAAATATAAGATGCACAAGCTTGATCGTGGTAAACATTGGATTCAAAATATACCACAATTTTCAGGGCTTTGAGTAAAACTGAATTATATAGGATGTACCCGATTATAAGCTGTATACATGAGATGCACCAAGAATCAGCTCACTGAATAAGAAAACCTAAGCTGTGATCGGTCTTGATTGTAATGTATTTTGTAATAAAGACCCTGAAATATACTGAAAACCCCAAATAACACCGTTATTTATATAATTTCACAAGTATCACTGCTTTTCTGGTGTACCTAAATGTTTATTAAAATTTGTATAAGAAGCCCACGAATATAAGCTGCAGTTAGCAAGAGCCTTGTGTAAAATCTTATACAAGACGCATCTTATATTCGCAAAAATACGATATTTGAATTACATATAGCAAAATATGGAATTTTTCAGACGATGCTTGTGGCAAAGAGGCACTGCATGTGGCGCTAGTGGTGGTTAGCAGCAGTGGCACATGTAACCATTCAACTGTAATTGAATCAGAATCATGGTGACAGCTCACTGGGTTGTTTTACTTCCCAGGCCAAGGCCATCATACACACTTACCGGTACCTGGTAACGTTAAGAGCGTCTATGGATAAGAATATTAAGTTAGTTTAGGTCAGTTAAAACATTTAATTTTTCTCAACTTGTAAACATACTCAGACACCATAGTTCAGGTTAGTTAAGAGCAACAACCACTAGCGCCACAAGCAGCATCCTCAATAATGGAAAAGTACCAGCAATTATTTTTAATATAATTATAATTTGGGTACTTTCCGGTTATAGCCAGGCCCAGTCTGATGTTGCTGTTTGCTTGTACTTAATTATAAGTTTATTGTGCAGGTTAGGTTAGGAAAACAAAACAATATACGTTTAATAAGTTTCTTTGGTTTTCCTAACCTGCCTGCACAATAAACCCATAATTAAGTACAAGCAAATGGCAACATCATACTGGGCCTGACTATAACTGGAAAGTACCATAATTTGCTTTTACGATTTTTTTAATTCAACATAGCAAAGCAAAAGTTAACAAAAAAAGTTGGCTTTTCTTATTCCTGTTTAATAGTACAAAATACTGTAAACGGTCCATTTGGAAATGTAACCACCATGAGCATTGTATGTGTACGTATGTTAAGCACTCCAGAGCATATTTAAACTTATATATTTGAATATACCTTGAACACTTATCTTTCCGTTTTCAACATCTTTGCATTTCCATTACCAAACTTTGATTTCAACTCACCAGTAAGTAAAGGTTGTATCACTCCATTGTAAACCAAACCTTTGTTCTCAAAAACTCCATTGCCAGACATTTCAATGGAGAAATGTCTGTTCACTGTGTGTGGGACTGAACTATAACAGTAGCAAACTCCCTGCCTGATGCTTATAAAAACTGTGACTGATTTATAATTAAAAACAATTTTCTTTTAGCTTTGAAGTCAAATGACCTCTGATCTGATCCTAGTGACAATCTCATACAAGATGTTGGCACCAACCTTTTTATTCTAGCCTAAACCCGAGGGGTATGGGTACTATAGAAATAGGTAACTAAATAAAGATAATAACATAAAATATATTACTTTTTAAACCAATTTTGTTTAATATTATGAAGTGATTACCATAAAATAAAGGCAAGTCAGTACAATAGTTAACATATTTTCCTCCTATTTAAATAACAAAATTAAAATATGTTATTAGTGTATTAACAAATATTAACTTTTCTTGCTTATTATTATTGCGTTTTGCGTTTATTGAACATGGCTGTTTCAAAGCTTTTTTGAACTAATATTTCTCTAGGTTACACACATCCATGACCTAGAGTTAAAACTTGGTCAATCCTCATAATTAAAAGTTTTTGTCACAATCTTGCAATGTGTCAAAATATTATTATTGATGACCCTTCTTAATCCACCGTACAGAAATTTATCAAAAAAATATTTATTGAGCAGTTTTTTTTGTTGAGTCAAATTTTCGAAATTTTTTTACAAAGTCTAGTGGACACTACACGTCACATCTAGGACCCCCCCCCACACACACACAAAGTTTCATCAATGTTTTTCCAATCATAATCTTGTTGTTTTAAATCTGATTACCAATAACGTGGTAACGCGACGTTTTGACTCATGATTTCCAGTGCGACCAATGGAAATCTCGAGCCAAAACGCCACGTTACTGCGATAGTGGGAATCGGGCTTTAAAAAACTAAATGGATTGCCAAGTTATGATCATGAATTTTTGACATTTAACAAAACAAAACCACCTAAGTGTGTAGCCCATGTACAGTAGTTGTTTTTACAATTACATGGTGATTGATGTGAAAAAGATTAAAAGTAATTTCCCATATAAAATCATCAAATACGCGCGGTGTTATGCTAGAAAGTCTTAAAAAGATGTAGCAATGCGCTGTGCTCGGCAGGAAAGCGCTACAAAGCTGTAGCTATTCGCTTGCGTTATACATACTGTAGACACTGTACAGCTATTCCTCGCATGACGCGATTAATTGGTTCGGAGAAAAATCGCGTAAATTGAGTTTATTTTAACATGGATTGGTTCCAAATGAAAATAAGCAAACGTGAAACAGGAGAAAATTCAGTTTTTATTGATTTATACTTTACATGGTATATAAACGTAGTTATCAACTTTTATTTTCATTAATTTATAACTCTAAATACACTCTTGCTAATCTGGCCTCCTGCCCTGACATAAAAAAGTGGGGCAAAAACACTGAGATCAGTAAATGTGACTAAGTGACACTATACCTACCAAAGATAGTACACACTGATAGTATTTTGTTTGTTTTTTCACCCGTATCATATACTGTATTTGTTTATTTAAATTTTTTAAATACAGTCGACTTGCAATTAAAATTGAAAGTTTTATCTGGCACTCCTTTGTGCAAGGAATTGCTGTGTTTAATAATTATTGATTAATTGGATTATAAATTAATTAATGAAAATTAAATATAGTTGTACAATATCAAAATCGTTTAAAACATAATTTCTGGTTACTTGGAAAAATTTTAAATAACTTCAACAGCTCACAACTTCTTTTGGCAACTTGCAATACGGTGTTTTTTGTTTTTTTTTAAATGATCTTATCAAACGAAACCGCTAGGTCACCTAATTTCACGATTATGTCATTTCATGTCCTATTTCATTCACTACTACGATAGGTAGGTACTTGGTTTTTGACGAGGGCACCGACTGGCCATACGACTGTGTCATTTGGCCCTAAGGCTTTATTAAATCGGAAAGTACAGAAATAACGATAAGGTAAGAATGATGAAGCAGGAGGAAACGAAATAACTTCGAGGACACTGGCGGATTTTCAATGTTAAAGAAATTTTCCAAAGTGAGCCTATGGGCAGCATTTTTCCTTCCCTGCAACGTTCTTTGTAGTTCTTCTATCCACGTTAAGATCATCTTCCTCAATTTCCTAACTGCACTTTCAATGTGTTTAAACAAGATTCAACTACTAGCTCTACACTTTGTGCCACTGAAGCCCTAGTGTGCAGAGTACTGTAGATGTATCTGCGAATGTTCTACTGGGTGAACACATGCTTGTGAAATTTCAGCTGGCTATCCATTAAATTTTAATTTATTTGTTCTAGTCACGTTATAGCAAAAAATATGTCAAGTGAGATCGCTTAAAGCAAGGGATAACTGTACAGAAAAGTTAAAGTATTTACTTTAGAAAAATTAAATTAATTTAAATGGTAAATTGATGATTAAATCACATGATGCAATTATATGGACTCTATGTCCATTTTTCAACTTCTTCAATAACATTCTAGCAGAAATAGCTGATGTCACCAAAGGGATGTTACAAATGTTGAACCTTCTAAATTCTAATGCACATGCATTAGAATGGTTTGGGATTGGCAAACCCAGGACAGATAGAATCACACCAATCGAAGGGCTTGTTGCAAATTCACTTTCTTTTCTTTAGCAGGAGTTCAACTTTAAATATAACTTAAACACTAGATGAAAATATTCATGGGTAACCTATTTTAAATTGCATATTTAACATACAAAATAAATAAAGAGATGTTGATTACCACATTCAATCACTGCATTCGCCATTAATAAAGAATGAGGAAGCCAACTGTTGTGTCAATGGTGAAGCTTCAAGGTCAACCGAGGTGAGGAAACTCGTAGTTTTATTCAAAAGGGATTTTATTCATCTGCATTCTTCTGATGAGAGGTTTCGATCTTCTCTTCCGTTGTCTCATCGTAATTTGATGAATTGAAGATGGTGTCACCTAAAGAGCTGATGAATTGGGGAAATATTCTCTAAAAATCTATAACTTAGGATTTTCATTTGTTTTAATGTGGAGAAGTGCGGTGAAGTCAATTTCAAGTAATGGTGAAATTAAATACAGAAAGATTGTGGCACCATACAAAAAAAAAAGACATTGAAAACCATTAAAGTATGAACGTTCAATCAAATCAAGTGAACATATAATACACCTAGGTAACCTCTATATATTTATAGATAAACCAAAGTTCAATAAGCATAATTGAAGGCTTTTTACGAAGGATTTGCTGATCATGCATAATTGGTGATTATCTTATTTTATTACGATACACATATAAAAATTAAAAACGAAGTCATGAACTTACGGGTTTCTGAATCTTGCAACCGGTGGTATCTTTACGCCGCGACCTTGTTAATTCCGGTTGTGAGACTGCTGGAAATTTCAGCTTGCTAAATTCCATAGCAATTTGGCTACCAACGTTTGCATTGTTTTTAATGAGTGCTATGTCTTGTTTACTTGTTAAGGAAGCTCAAGAATCCAAAATCAACCAATCTCAATAAATAAATAAATAAATAAATAAGCAACATCAACACAAAGACAAAGGATACTAGCTTGCAAAGATTTACCATCCGTCAGCTTATTCACCTGCTGCAGAATGTATGGTGTTATTTTTTTGCCTTTGATGCCTATTTTCCTGAAGCATTGAATAGAAGTGTCACTGAAGCCATTAAATAAATTCAATAAAGACATTTTTAAAAATATTGATAGAATAAAATACCACTTATTATTTGTTGATTAGAAAAAAAAATTACAATTATTAAAATTATATTTAAGTGCTGACCTACCATAAATAATAATAAGCAATTTTAAAACACTGTACTCACATTGCATCATCAATGGCAGCATGAATTGCACCTTGAATGGCATCACCGACTTCGTGTTCTTCTGCAATAGGAACCGCAAATAGGACACCACTCTCCAACTTCAAATTGTGATTGGCAGCTGGTATTAAACAATAACAAAGTTTAAGAACATTTACAACTGTTAATCATCAAAACCATTTCAAGCTGAAATGCAAACTTAATGAAATACCAATAATTTTGGCTGCTGATGTAGCATCCGAGACATTATAAGGCGATTCGAATCCGCTTCGTCGAGTGAAAAATGCAGGAAATTGCTTATCATTACTGAAAGATACCACGGTCACACCTTGCGTTTCCTAAACCATTCCAATTATTCGATATGAATGATTCTCCAAAACCTTAAAAACGTGAGCAAAAATTTCGACCAACATTCGTTTTAAATCATTACAAGATATTCCAGCGTTTTTTCAATGTCAAGTATCGACTTCACACCAGATGATACCACTGCAATAGGTGTACGACCTAACTCTGTCAAGTCTGCACTAACATCGAAAGCTAGGATAAAAATTTGTTACAAGTGTGAGAAACAACTATAATGAAACGTTTTAATATAAAAAGGCAAAACACACATACTTGTTTCCCCTCCCCTATGGACGCCACCTAATCCACCAGTGACAAATATGTCAATTCCAACTCGATGAGCAATCAACATTGTAGCAGAAACTGTAGTTCCCCCACTTAGATTCTGAAAAAAATAATAATAATAATTCAAGTTTACGGATAATATCAACAACTGAAAAAAGACAAAATTCACACCTAAGCATGAAAAATTAAACTAAAGAAAAATTCACCTGACTCAAGATAACAGCTAAATCCCTACGCGATATTTTATAAGTATCATGATCGGGATTTGATAAAAATTGTAGCTGGTTTTCATCTAGACCTGTCGATGTACAAAGATCACATTACAGTAGAGCATCAATTATCCGAACATCAGTTATGCGAACAACCGGTTATCCGAACAGTGATAATCAAGTAGATGTGCAAAGATTCCGCTTAAACTTGTGCCAGTTGCACATTCGAGTTGATAGTGTTCTGGTATTTATTTTACTTTCTTACGACTAAATAAAATGCTAAAAAGAAGCGAAAAGTATTATCTATGAAAGACAATACCTCAAAGACCACCTGTAATACCTGTAATACTTATTTTAAATATCTATGTGAAATACAAATGTAATATGTGCAGTATGTAATAAAATACAAACGTACAGTATACTGTAGTGATAAACATAGAAAACAATTTTTTATTGTTATATATATGCATATAAACTATTAGTGTCCGATTATGCAAACAAATCGATTTTATAAACACCAATGACCCCCCAATTAGTTCGGATAATCGACGCTCTACTGTACATATAAAAAAATTATAATTGTCAAAAAAGATTAATTCAAAAATATATATTATCAAAATTTGTAATATTCAAAATAAGCCTTACCAACATGTATCTTTCCGTGTATTACCGCAATAGTAGCTGGAGTGACACCGTTGGCACGGACAATGTTTTCCACTTCAACGGCCGTTCTATTGAACAAAATCACTAATTACAAGCCATATTTAGCATCTTGACAAATTCAGAGTTTGATAAAGAATATCCTTAAACTCCTCAAGATCTTTTTACGCAAACTTTCACAAATGAATCCAAATAGTGCATTAGCAGTAGAATGCGAATATTCTATGAGAACCAATTCATGTACAATAGAGTCACTCTAGTCCAATGTATATTGGGCTAAAGAGAAAAAAATCATACAATATTTTTTACCATATTACAATACTTTTTGACATTAGAGTGTGCAGCTGCACACCCCGTGCGCACACCTATGATCCAATTAATATTTCATGAATTAAGAATAGGTTATTACAGTACTGAAAACATTTTTCCATTTTTTGAGTAACCTACCTGAAGTTATCTGGATGTGGCATACCATGGGTAATAATTGTACTTTCCAATGCTACAATCGGTTTATGTTGAGCCAAGCTCTCCTTGACTTCAGGTGAAAATACTACATGCTCTGAAATCACACCAATACATTAAAATTAATTATTTAATTATCAAAGACCCACTCCTACAAAACAATTAAATGTTAGTTCACCAGATGCCATAAAACTTGAAACCATTCTTGTAAAAGACTTTACATGTTGGTGAATTCCTTTTCGTAACATCGTAACATTCAGGATGGTTATTTAAACCTAATGAAATATACCACAAAAAAATAAATAAATGAGTACTACTACACTAGTAGAGGAAGATAATACAGCAGGTTGGGTTTCAGACGTCAAACCCCTGCCAAAAAGTATAACGTAGCTTTAATTCATTACAAATGCACATAAGAACTACTGACATGTTTAAACTGTCACCATATAGTATGTGCACAATTAAGCTTGGCCGTAAAACAACACAAAAGTAAAATGAACATAAACTACATACATACCAAGTGTGTCATACCAAAAAAAGCTGAAATAGCGTTACAAATACCTGCGTTACATAAAGTGCATGGACATACAGTAGGGTAACCATGCACTTTATGTTCTCAAATGGAAACACCGTTGAGACGTAATCAGGTAAGTAATAAAATAAAATAAAAGGTAAACTTTGGTTTTAGGTTGGTGGGCGCAGTTTAGATAAAATATCGTTAACATAAATGTGTTTCATATGATTTTGTTTATTATGATTACTCTAAAACAACCCGGTTTTTAAACCCATCTACTGGGTTTAAAGACCGGTGCCGCCATTTGAGGACATAAAGTGCATGTTTTCCGAAATGGGTTATAAAAAACTGAACTTTATCTAAAATGCATCATCATTAGTGCCAAATTTAATAAAATTACAAATCTCACACCAAAGTGCATGCAATGCAATACTAATGTTTACTAGTAGTGCAAACATTAGCATTATAAACATTGTATGTCTTCAAACACACTTACCAAACTTTTATATTGCTATCTGTATTATGTTGGTTAATATATGATGAAAAAATAAACATCAAAACTTATTTCAACAATTTCAACTTCGGGTGGTCATGTTGTACGAAATTCCCACGTCGAGTATTTTCTGGTATTTTTTATCGTAGTTTTCCATTTTCTCACAAGGTGGTACTTAAAGACTTAATGTTCCAAAAAGAAAATACGTCTCCGACTGGGTATGCAACAGCAACACAATGTTATTATGTAATGTCGTCTCTTTAAAACTTATTTACGATGTATTTTATTTTATTTTTTTAATTCTACTTTTAGCTATTTAAAGTCACCTAAACCAAGACACGTAAAGAAGCAGAAAAACTCACCATAATGAAATATAGTAAAGCCAAGAAGTGGTGATTAACCGTGGTAACCTACTAATGGGTGCATGGGAAAAATATTAAAAAAAGTTTGTACTGTATATAAAGTTTGCTACACAAAAGTTTAAAACCAATTTTGACTTTGAGCTATTGAAGCCATACACTTTAAAATGAGCACCGGAGAGATAACATTACTATATAACATTAATAAGCGGGAACCAACCGATATAGAATCAATGTGGTTTTACAAACTGCAGAGTTTCAGGGGAGGGGGGGGCAGCGGATATGTGACCCAGACTATAACAATAATCGTGCTATAACCATAAATACAAGAAATTACTGTACAGTGACAAGTAGTAAAACCAGC
>JAQIWH010004030.1:0-18082 GCA_034695005.1 Cryptops parisi | reverse complement strand
AGTAACGGAACTCAAAAGTAACTGAAGTTAAGAAATCAGTTAACGATTTTCGAATTTAACTGAAAAGTTAAAAAGTTGCCGACTTTTTTAACTGAGTTAATTAACTGTTAACTGATTAACTGACTTGTGCCCAGCTCTGTATATATATATAAAATAAATGGTACACAAGAAACTTGACTTTTTCGCAACTGATGCTTCTCTGCCAATGTGTGCGCCATGTTGGATCTTTAAATTTAACTTCCATAAAAAAATGGCTATTTCAAGAATTTATGATACTATTATCGAGTACGTTTCCAGGGATTTTATTACTGGAAAGAGATATTCATCATTATGCTTGATATTTTTTATACACATCAAATTTAAGAGTTATAAAAAAAATTAACCCAGTAGTAGAAGAGTGAAAATAAAGCCAAGAAAGTTTTTTTTTATTATAATTTTGCATTTAAGATAGTACATGCGATAATTAAATGGGTCGTATTTCAAACTAATTGCGTGTGAAAGATTGTGCACCCCTTCTAAACGAAACCGTCTAGAAACATTTTCTTTTTTAAATAAGAAAAACTAACTGTCTGAAACAAAAAGTATACACTAAATTTAAGCTGTGAAGAAAAAAACACACATTTATACTCCTCCAAAAATGATGTTCTGTTTATTTAGTTTCTCTCCATTCTCGTTAATCTACACATGTGAAAAACAGTCTCGTGAAGAAAGAAGAAAAAAAAACAGCGTTAAAAATAAATTTTACGGTTAAATTCCAGCCGTCTACACATAATAAAGAGGCCATGACCGTATAATAATGAATATTATAAACCGTATTTAGTTTTCATGTTAAAATAACAACTCTAAAAAATTAATTATCAGCTTTAGAAGAATTAATTAAACATTACGATTTCATCAAAATTAAAATCTTTTTAATGAAATGTATACAGACACAAAGCTTAAACGTTACAGTTGTGTTCATCTTTAGTTTTCGTTCGACCCTATTAAATATGCTACTACTCATAATTTCTGAATAAGAAACCTCTATTATACGTTAATTGAATTTTGAATTGCTTGGATAAGAAAGACGGAAATATCAGACATGGATTCATCTTTAAAAACTAACACCCGTTTATTCAATTCAACATTATAAAACTAATTCCACAAATGACAGTCATTTTTCGACGTGTTTCGAAGTCGCATTTGATTGAAACCTCATTTTCAGTTATATACTTGTATTATCAGTTAAAAATGATGTTTGAAGTGACCTGAATTGACTTAAAAAAAGATTTCATAAGCTGGTATATAATTGAAGTTGAAGTTAAGCGTAACCTCAAAAGATGTCTGAAAATAGCTGTGAAATTATTTTTATTACATTGAAGAATGAATTTGAATGAATGGCTTCACAAATGTGGTATCAGCTTGAAACGCTGATACATTTGTGAAGCCAAAAAAAGTATTCGAAAAAAATTCATTAATTTTCAATGAAAAGTTCATATGTTAAAGTTCGTTTATGTTTTGGTGGTTTCGCGCTTTCTTTGATAAAGTGTGCGAAAATATTATACGAAGTTTTGAAAACCGCAGTTGGTGGAACTGGCTGACAATTTGTTGTCCGCACAACTTCATGGACATCGACTGCACCAACACAACATCTGGTTTTCGCACTCTTTATTTTCCAAAAGCAAGAATAGCTCGTGATCCCGAACCATCCAATCTGCATGAAAATCCTCCCACTCACCGTTGTCGGTTCCACTTTGAATGGGCAGTAATTTTCCAGCGTTGATTACAGATCGCGTTCTTTTAAAAAAGTTGAAACCATTGAAAAGGGAGCCCCCCTCCAAAGAACAAATCACCTCACAGATTGCATTAAGTCCTCCCTCACCCTCGCAGCGAACGAATGGCAAATTCAATTCGCCTATAGTTAAGTTTCGTACTGTCTCCCATTCTCGAGTGGTTCGCAAAGACGTGACCAAAAGCATTAATTCCACCCATTTAATTTCATCGCGAGGTCACAAGGCGACCAGAAGGCGTCGAGGTTATCGAAGACACAAGCCAGCCACTATTACTACTTTTAGTTCACCCCTTTTATGACGTCACTCGGTGGGTTGTTGCGAGCGAAAGGAAACAGCACCGACCGTAGTGTGCCAAGTGAGAATTGGGACCATGCACAAACACACTTTGCTCGTCTTCAGCAAATGGATTTTTCTAGCCATTTGCATGCCCACAATGTTGCAAACACCCTTCGCCCACAACTTTGCTGTTACAATTGCAACTGAGGTCACATTCGTGTTCGAGTGTCAGCACATACACATAGGAATACAAAAGAAACAACAGCTCTATTGTCGCCAAAGCAAGCTGGCCTACTTTCCTTTTAGATCATTTTTCTTGTTGAAACTGCAATTACTGTGGACATACATACTTCGGTTACAGTGTCGTAAATCACAGTTTAAGTAGCTAATAAGTTCATTCTTAAGCAGTTCATTAACTTCCGCGCAGTCGGAAAGCGTTGGAAACTCTATATGAAAGTTCCCCTTAATGTCAGAAAACTCATTAAACCCACGGTGCATAACCCTCAATCCCAAGCCAAAACAAGACTTCATTACTCATCCTATCACTCAGCCTATCTAATCTCTCGGTATGGGTAACAACATTCCGACACTCAAATAAGGGGAGAAACAGAGGCCATTTCTCAACACACTGATACGACCCCCCAAGTGAGTGGGACTTCATGAGACAACGCGAGCAATGTCAACACTGACTCATTGGCAAACACGTGTCAAACAGGGGGTTACGTGTGCAATCTCATCAGTCAGACAAGAAGGGGAACTCATCAACAAGACCAATCACTGAGGAGGTCGCGGGAAGCAACATCGATGGCCCGATGATCCGCCATTTTTCAAAGATCCTAAGTATTAAGACGACAGAGAAAGACGGGGGGAGGGCAAAAAAAGGGAAGAATCGGAAAGACGAAGAGTGTAATATAGCGCGCCGACGTCAGCTCATTCAAGATCAGAAAAGAGTATAGTGCTCACGCCAGCAATGTCAGACGAGATGGGCGACTCCCCGGAGACCGTGGCGACGTTTATGTCTCCCTCCCCAGTGACCCGGGAACGCCATTGGACGGTGGAGATTAGGGCTGTGCGCGACCACTAACTACCCTCCGTCTGGCAGATTGCCCCAGACAGAGGCTTATTACGACGACCAGAACTACCAGCTACCACCTCGGTAACTTCCTTTTCTTCTTGCAAGAAACCTACGAGACCGCCATCGCATTTGTCACCTCGTCCTCCCTTTGATAAGAATCGGCGTGCAAATGGCGGGTGGGTAGTTCGTCCTTGAGCTTTGGGCTAGTAGGAGAGCCTAGTCAAGTGCAACAGTGAAAGAGTTTAGGGGTTCGCTATAGTGTGCCTATGTGCTGGGGTAGCAAGAGAAAGAAAGAGAGAGAGAGAGTGAAAGGAAAGAGAGCGTAAAGAGAGTCTGCCATCGATCGCTTCTGACTTTCCTCTCTTTCTTTTCACTAGCAGTTCCCCAGATGCGTGGTACCCAATAACCAGACCCCTGACACGTCTCGTCTCAATCGTGGCCCTTCATCGCGCCATCGCAATGGCCATAGTTCCAAAGCGATCAATCTGGAACGCCAATGCATCCGCTGACCACGAAGCGTGAGAATGATTGGAAAATAATAAGAGAGGAGATGATGTTCGTCCTCTGGTGTGGTTTCATCACCTCGCCACACGAATGACAAGAGCCGGTTCGAAGGTTTGGCTCGGTTCAACGCCACGATTTTATCTGCGAATTCCGATGCACGACGATTGATCCAGGGAAAATGCTAAAAAAAAAACAATAAACTCATTGCGAGTCAGATAGGTGGCTGAGGAATTCAAAGTCCAAAAAAGAGAAGGTCTGAAATGTGTTTGTGGGGGGAGGGGGGAAGGCGATGCCGGTTGAAAACGTTCATTTCTTATTCATTCCATGACCAATAGCGCGCCCCGTTTTATGCGTTTTTAAAACAAAAATCCTCAACCGCTATATAACCAAGTGCCCAGTGAAAATTCGTTATGTTTATTTAGTGGAATTGAAAAAAATCCAAGAATTTCAGGAAAATTATTTCATGTAAAACAATCCAAAATACGTTGAATGTAAATTCTTACACGCATTCTCAATGTGGTTTCACTCAGTTTTAAGCTATTTACAATATATATTAACATTAAACATTGGCCCATATTCTAAATCTTGTTGATCACTATTCGTATCTGAAAATTATAAAAAGCTACGATTTCAAACTACAACTTTACAAATTCTTTATTGCAAGCTTCACGATTGTAAAAATTTGAACAAGTTCAAGAATTTTCCAGGATTAATCCCAATCAAGCTGTTACAACGCGCATAGTCAGAATCGACTGTCTCAAGGCGATTCAATCCATGTGAGAAAATAAATCATCCAATAATAGCGAACCCACCATCTGATGCAGCAGCTTCACTGCATAGCAAGGGTTGTATGCAGTAAACCTGCATTAACATGATGTGTTGTAATCGCTATTATCAGATACTTATTTTTTCAGCTGGATTGTTTGAAATAATTGAAACGACAATTGATATACTGACTATATACGCTTTTGCATACGACTTTCTAAATATGACTTGATACCCACGATGCATTGTTTAAAATTTAACAGTGCTATTTTTATTAAAAATTAATTTCAAGGTCAAAGAAAATAACACCATTCGAAAGAGTGGTGCCCCCCCTCCCACTCAAGATATTATATTCAAGCTCAGAAATTATTATTAGCTTTTCGAGTATTATAAAATTGGTAAGCTTTGGATGGAACACCCTGTATATATATTGCCTATATATAACATACAGGGGTTGAACAAGAAGAGCCAACGCCATATTATTGAAAATAACAAGTGATAACATTCAACGGTGTTTCCATTATTTCGTCCAACCCCTGTATACATTATAGTTATTTAGTTTTTAGTTATACGTAATAGCAAGACTGCAGTTCTTATATACTGTATTTTGATAACTCGGAAAATAGTTTGTTGTTACCAACTCCAACTTACGTCCATTTTACAGACAAAGTTTTTCAATCAATTTCCATCGATTCGACTGTTTTTCTGACGTTATACACACATCCTGTCCCGTTTCAGTACTTCTGTTGCGTTTCGTCGTTTGATCGAAAGCACGAATACGCGCCCCAGACGTGTGTCTCGCAGACACTGTACAACGACAGAAAAACAGTTGAAATCGATGCAATTGGATTGAAAACGTTTGACGTGTAAAAAAACCTAACGACGTTTTGTGCACACTGGTTATAACCTAACCTAAATTTGTGATTGCCAACTGAGCTCTCAACTACCGAATCCGTTACGATAACTCGTTACAAGTCAAAATCTTAATCAACCACAGTGGTTATTTCAGTAATCAATCCCGTATTGCTATTTCATGCTGTTATTTCAATGTCATTTGCATAGTCTTTGTTAACAACTAGAGATCCGACTTTGACAGAGGAAAAAAATCGCAAAATCACCAACTTTCACAATCCTAGAACCAACTAAACAAAATTGCACTCTTCGTTTTTCTCACTTCCATAGCCTTATCACACCCCCACCCAACTACACAGTAATACTCCACCTTCCTCCCTCTCTCTCTCTCTCTCACTCGCTCACTGTTCGCAGCCCCTTAGCGTTCTTATCATCTTTCCAATCCGATTGTCGCAGTCTCGTGCTGGTGGCATTTTCCACTCCCTCCACTTTGAGAAGGAAACTTCCTAAAAGAGAAGGAACCTTCGTCTTTCGTTTGTTCCCCCCCGTTTCGTTGCCAGTGCCAGAAGCAGCAGCACCAGCTTCAGCTTCTGGTTGGTGTCTCCGCCCACGACAAGCCGTGTGATGTCACGCACAGCCGATCTCTAGGTGCCTGAAGCAAGTCTCTAGTGAAGTGTGAATGAACACCTGGATCGATGCGGGGGCGGGAATTGTCGCAGCTGCGCGTTCAAGCGTCTCGCACGTTGCCGACACCAAACGGAAAGTCTCACGAACGGGTATGAGGAGAGAGCAACAAGAGAATCGAAAAGAAATGAAAGGACAAGAAAAAAAATTACACATCCCACGCACATACACTCTCTCTCACTCACTCACAGTCACTCACATAAGATTCCCTGGGAAGATGGAAAAAAAAAAGAAGAGAGATCCGTGGAAAAGAAAATTGATCTGGCGACAACTTCGTTTGATCGAAATGGGATTAGAACGAAAAATTACTGTTAGAAACGAGAACTTTTCTGAAAAAAAAAATTCTGATTTAATAATAATAATAATTCACAGTAATTTTTATAAACGGCGTATTGAACCGCTGGAGCTATGAATAATTGCCCAAAAAGCGTTATCTTATCGAACGTGCTAGAATTCTAACTTTGACGCATGAATTTATTATTCCCACGAAATGGCAGAACTCCAGCGTTGAGTCAATTGTGCACCACCACTCAGAACCGCATTAATAGCCAAATTTCCTAGCATATAGCAAGCATGTGAGAGAAATTATCTCGTCGCACATTAAATTGTATATGAAAAATTCGCATAAATCGAAAATGTTTTCTAATTATTTTTTTAATTAAAACTTAACATTCGTTAACTTACAGCATAATTTACACAATATCACCACAATCTTTATACTTCTTAGTTTCACATTTGGATATAACTACTGTTCATATTGAACACTGTTTCAATCAACAAACCACACTGGCATCAAACCAATTCACGAGATGAATCATGTCTTCACGTGACCATTATTTCAATACAATTTGGCAATAATCACACGACACGTGAGTACTATTTCAATCAATTTTTTTTGGCAAAACCAAATTGCACGCGACCATTATTTAAATTTCGCGTTACAGACAGGATAACGGAATTAGCATTTATATAGCGTTTGGTGAGCAAAAAAATTGGACCAATTACTCTTCCAAAACCCATTTTTAACACATAACACGCATAGTGGTGCATTAGTGTACAGGGTGAATTAAGTTTTTCTGAAAAAAAAATCTGCACGTCTGCACGTAACATTGGTGTGATTAATAACACGCAGCTTCAACAAATTCCAATCCAATTCTCCAATATTTATAGCTTTAATTTTAAACTGGATCGGGAAAAAAGATTTGTAACCAATTAACCTCGAAGACCAAGAACATTCTCAGAAATGCCAACTTTCAAGAAACGATTTATTTCTCTGTAATTCAACCTCCCACTGGACAGTTTGAACAGCGGAAAGGGAAATGGAACTGGGAAGAAAAAGAAATTGTGAACATTCAGCATCTCCAGTGGCATGTGTCAGCATTTTCTTTTAGACAAACTAATTTCTTTTTCCGACGTTTCACACGAGCATAAGTTAAGGTTCTGCACACCATACCTAAAGCCTTTTACACATTTCATATAGAATACTTGCCAAAGTGCTTCACTAAATTTGTTTTCACAGTAAATTTGAAACTATAAATTTTTCTTCGCATTTGCAAGTCATAACTAATTTGATCATCCCTTTTTGAGTTGATGAAATTAGATCTACTCGTAAGTGTAGTTTAATGTTTCAATTTCCGGAAACAAAAATTTTCATCATATTTAATATTAGCTACAAAAAATAGGTGCTTTGCACAATGAACTCCCAACATTTGCAATTATAATCACCTATTCGAGAGTTCAGCTATTTGTGTCAACATAGGTGTAAAATTTCTGCACGTTTAATCCATGTCTTACCGCATTTGATGGTTCCCGTCTACAAAACTTAAGCATCTTTTCTAACTAAATCAACTATAATCATAACAACAAAAATGTATACAATAACCTTCTCTATTCATCCATAACAACGCCAGTGTATACATAAACAAAAAAGTTACAACTCTCCGAAGAGTGTACAAAAATCGGATTTATCTATTTTTTAATGCCATTTATAACATGTACAATAGCCTAAACCTCTCTTGGATTCACCCTAATTTAGGCACAAATTTGCATAAAAAAACGGTTTAGGCATTTTCGATTAATGTGCGCACAAACAGACAAAAACTGCAAATTACTTTTAATCATATCGTAATATACAACTTTTTGCACTTGTCTAAAAGAGTCATTTTATGCCTTATATTAAGGCGTACCCATAAACTAATTTCAGTAACGAGATCTATATTTGACTAATGACTATTGTTTTAATTACTAATACTGTACATAAAAAATCTAATACAGTTGTAGCTATCGTATAAATTCACAACTGAGTTTTCAGTTTTATTTGTTACGTAAATACAACAGTTCCCAGTCGAGCAAATCCTTGAACGCTTTTGTTTCTGTTTCTTCTAACTCTTCTACTGCTAAACCCCTTTTCCAAAACCACACATCCCTATCATCCATGTTGTCTGTTCAACAACATCAGCAACAACAGTGCCAACCACCTCAACTGGCTTCGTAGAAAAGGAAAAATCGTTCTGGGCCAGTAAATCCTACCAGCAGAATATTAATGGTATTTCCTACGCACTTCGGTTGATGAGCCTGAATCCCTTGGTCCCTCTCCCTACTCATATTCCGAGTCTAAAGGTAAAGTTTGCCTTTCGCCAAGAGCAAGGGAAAAGGGAGGGGGGGAGGAGGTTAAAAGAGAAAAGAGACGTGTGGGTGTGGATGTGTGTGTCTAGGGAGACAACGGCAACGACGACGATGATGACAAAATTCGTTGAGCTCCCTTCGGGACGATTCGAAAATTACCTGATGCGGAAGGCAATATTTCGATATCTACCGCAAAGCCACTCCCCAGGGTAACCTCTGGTAATTAATAGATTTAAGAGCAGCAACGGTTAATAAATGCCTCTCGGCATTAAAACTTGGAAGAGGCGGGCAGAAAACCAGTTGTCGAGTGGGATGCGCTATTTATTGGCTACCACCAAGATTAGAAAATGATTTTGAAACCGGTAAAAATTCGTCTCTTTTTGCAGTTCCTTACGTTCGTAAGAAAGCAATAAATTCATCAACCAAAAAACACAATACGATGAACTTTCAACAACTCGCTAGTTTGTCAACTCGCGATTTATTCTATATTGACGTATTGACGTATTATACGTATAATCGTTGTAAAATATACAGTGGTGTTAATAACGGAACTCCAACATTGCCATGCAGTTAAACAGGAAATGGAGTTAAATAGAAGATACCCTGTATGATGACAAACAAAGTTTTGTAACAAATTAGATACAATTGTTTTAAACAATTAAAAACTGACTTCAATAAGATAAAATAGTTATGTCTCGATTAGGGTGCCTCCTTTTAGCAAAGGAGTTTCAAAATTTTGTGGGATCACCGGAAAGAAATTTGAAACCAATCCCCAACGTTTAGTCCCAATCGGACCAGCAGTTCCTGAGTGATCAATGTACATACATTAAAAAAAATACATACATCTTTGTTAATCTTCTCCTTTCAGAAGTTGGTTAAAAACCCTAGACATTAGAATATTTTCTTAATACCACAATAGATCCATAATTTTGCAACCTCAATGATACAACAACATGTCAATAACATGTTATGAAAGCTAATAATACATTGACTTCTGATAGAGTTTAATCAACATCAGTTTTAGATTTTTAAGGAAATCATCTCCTTAAATTTATCTCATAGGTGATTTTTCAATGATTTCAATTATTTTTTATACAAAATTGTAAAGCCCATTTTACACGTCAAACTTTTTCAATCACATTCCATCAATTCCAACTGTTTTTCTGACGTTATACACACGTCCGGGCGCGTTTTCGTGCTTTGGGTCAAACAGCGAAACAACAAAAGCACTGAAACGCGTCCGGATATGTGCATGACGTCAGAAAAACAATTGGAATCGATAAAATTTGATTGAGAAGTTAGACATGTAAAATGGACTTTAGAAATACATGAATTTTTTACCATTATGAGTTTCTTGAAAAATCACAAATGAATTTTCTTTCAACAAACTTTCTTTATTAAAATATTGAAACCACCCTTTACCAAAAAGAAATCATAAATCGACAATATAATGAACTTAATTTTAATGAACCCCAGCAACGATTTGTGAAAACCTACATTATTGGTGATTTTTCAATAAAATGTAACACTTTTTTGTTTGTACCAAATTATTAGGGTGAAAAAAAATTCAAAACGGGGATTGAGAAAATTCATGCGAAACCAAATGGATTTCTCCTTGCGGTGTTCACGTCCCTGCAAAGCTAGACGATCGTTTCTCAACGTTCTTGTCTCTCTTTCTCTATCTTTCTCTCGTCGCACTCGGCAACCCCTGGCATTAGCTTCACTACCTTTTAATTAGTTGGTTCCCTTTAATTAGTCGGCGAGCTAAACCTCCTCCCTTCCCCCCAACTCTAACCCCCACTTGCCGCCATAAAAAGACTAATCGCTTTTCATCCGCCCCAAAGTAGGCGAGCGGATGGAGCAACTTTGTTGCGTTTCAGCCATCATTATCCGCCATCAGCATTGCCACCTGGTCGAGGAAAAGCTGAGTGAAAGAGACAAAAAAAAAATTGGGAAGTGATAGAAAGGTCACATGACCACGGTTCGAGCGATCGCGTTTTTCGTTCGACGACTAACCTCATCGTTTCTTGCCAAACGACTAAAGGATATGACGCCCCCGGAAAAGAACGACTCTCTCAAACGAAAAAGAAGACAAAATAGAGAGAAAAAAATGGCGACAGCAATCTCCGAAAAGAATTGCAAAAGAAATGAGTTTGAAACATGATGGTATAATTAATGACACTAAATCTTCCAACGACGACGACGCGATCAACACAAGAACTCCTATAAACGACATTTTTTGTGCACTTTTTTTTCTCTTTTACGAACACTAATCGCTATAGGTTGATTTTTTATTTATAATCTCATTACACCTAGAAACGAACTCTATATGTATATAAATGAACATTTTTCACCAAAAACACGCACAATTCATTTTTCAAATTAATGTCATACTTGTTCTGACAATAATTCACTAATCAAGAGATTAGTTCAATTTTTTTCCAATAGATAGCGTAAAGAAAAAGTGCCATCTATCAAGAATAAAAAATACTATATTACCATTTTTCTAAAATTGTTTAAAATGCTTAATTTTTTTTACCAAATTTCTTTGTTTATATTTGGTTTAAAAAACATTGAAAACATGCTTCAGTGTTTATGTATGCTGAACGTTTAATTTGTAACTTCACGTATAATGGTATCTTTAAAAAACCAATAGTACAACGTTTTAAATGTTTAATTAAATAACATTTAAATCAATAACATGTTTAATAAGCAATTAACATGTTGATACACTCAATTCATAATTAAATGAATTGTGTGAATTGTGTGAATTTATAATTGAACTAGAATGGCAGTTCAAATATGAACCGGATTTTGTTAACTTCTCTACATTTTAAAAAAATCCGGTTCCAATTTGAACTTGGTGTTGTATGGATTCCAAGTACTCGTTCATCGCGCATTCAATATGCAAATTATTTTCCTTTCTGCAGTTCTATTAAAGAAAGCTTTCGTTCGAAGAGAAAGAGAGGAAAAAATCGATGAAACCCTTATAAGACCTTATTCATGAAACTTCGTTTATTCTTTTTTTTATCGATGGGGTTAAGCGTAGAAAAATGTCAAAACCATGATTACGAACGACCAAGGTTAAACACTAGCGGAGGATTATCTATTTTAAATCTTAATGAAAACTTTTTTTTGAACAAAAAAATCGGTAGAAAGAGGAAGAAAAAAATCAAAGGACAAATTTTTCAATTTTGACTCGAGAAAACTAAGAAAAAGAACGATAAAAAAAAACAAGTGAAAAAATATAGAACAAAAAAAAAAACTCATCGAGCTGCTCAAGGTGTCGCTGGAAGCAATTTTTTTGTTTTCTCCATCTATTCAATGAAAATTAAAATCTATCGATCAACCACGAGCGTTATCGCCCTTTGCTTTAAAGTCAACCCAGTGGAAAGCAGGGTAAAGTTAGTTTTAAAGATAAACATTTTTCACCTAAGTGCACTGTAATGCATTAAACTTAATTTTTAAAGGTCACAAACGATGAACTTGTTAGCTATACTTGAGTAGCGTAGATTTACTGTTGCACGATTTCACTTCTCAACCGTCAGTATTAATAATTCTATAGCGATGCTTGCAACACTCTGCAATTCGGATGATCTATTAAAATTAAAATTCTACTTTTGAGATTCATACAAAATGCGTGCAAAATGGTTTAAATTTTCAACAGTATTTTACTAATCGACTGCCAGAAATGTTAGAAATCGATACAGTTTGCAACTTGTCAGCAGACTCTTAAGGGCAAATATTTAATGTATATCGCTTGTCAACTATATCTACATCTTCTAACGCCACGACTTGTTACATTTCTGTTTATTAAATAAATCGTGCCCTTTAATAAATATCGTACGAGATAATTACACAAGACTGCCGAAACGTCACCACTCTAAACAGCATTCCCGCGTACGAGAAACTGCAAAGAACTTTAATTTTAGAAATAAAAATGCAGACAATCGATTTATAATAAACTAACAAAATCCTAAAACTTCACTTATCACATTAAAGCTATCTGGGAACTTGGTGCGCGCGTCAAATATTTATTAACTGAGTTAAACAACGGAACACCCAGTAGCGAAAACCGTTACACGTCGATCTTGATTTTTCCATCCATGCTTCACCTTTTCCTCAGTTCTTATAGGAAAAAGAAAACCCCCAACAAGAATCGATAGTGAAAGAGTATAAATTTGCTATTTGTGAAACACAACTACCCCACCCTTGCAATAACTTTACCGTGGTGTATTGGTTGTGGAAGAGAAAACTTTTTTAGGTGTTCTGGGAATCCTGATAAGATCGTGCTAGGCGCCTGCTTTTCAAGAAGTTGAAGACAGAAAAAAAAAACGCAGACACGTGCTGCACTCATTTTTCTTTCTACCTTTTTTTCCTCTATTTCTGTTTCACCTTATAATTTAGTACTATCTCGTTTGCGTTCGTTGATATTCGTGAAAAAAAAATTTGAGCAGGGGTGAAAAGGAGGAGGAAGACGATTTGGCAAACGAGCTACAAATCCAGAGAGATCCCCATTTCCTAAATGACTCATTTTTCACACACAACCTGGTGAAAGTAAAGGCAGAGATGAAAATTTTGGAACCGTTTCGAAGTTATTAAATAACAAAAAAAAAAGTTTTAAAAAACTCATCGCTTAAAAGTAAAGACTAATTTTAAACCTAAGGGGGTAAGGTCGTGAAACACAATTAACTTCACTGGCGCGTCTTTTAGCAAGTCTGATAAACGACAATTTATCGCGAACGAACGTTTGAAACGTCAAATTTAACTGAACATGTGTACAGTATTTTACTTTTCGCTATTTTCACAATTAGCGTTAAATAGTTATCGTCAATCGTTTTTGAAATATACAACAAAACTGAACCAATTTTTGTATTAGCACCAAAGTCATGCAAATATTTACTCAACAGTGGTCATGAATTGTATAAATTATAAGCAACTCAAATATGCTAATTAATGCGAACATTTGCGTTATTACACATTAATTCACTCGATCATACAAACAGGGTGTCTGTCCACCATAAGATGTCAACATTTCAAAAGTCAATTATTTTTTATAGCAAGTTATACAAATGCGATGCTTGGTAAAACAGAGACAGAAACCCAAAACGTTTGCGGGAATTTTATAGTGCGTGTCAGAGCCGCAGTGGCGCTGTAATCAATCGTTCTACAAAATGGCGAATCACAGTGATCATGGCTATTATAGGTTATATGATAGCCATGCCATCTTCGGTGGCATGCAGAAAAACGAATGCGCGTTTGGGAATGTTGCAGAACACACGGCGTGAGACTACCACCTAGACATTCTTCGTGCCACCAGAGGCGCCCGTGTGGAGATGCAGAGAAGTCATATTTTTTGTTATGTTTGTTATGTCAACTCGGATAAGTTAACTATCGTTTCCATATTTACTGGTTGTGTATGTATTTACCTTTATGTTCTTGAAATGTTCACATTTTTATAAACCATAGCACTTAGTGATGTATGGCATAGAAATTTTATACAAAAGTGAACAGTGATAAGAGTATCAATTGGATAAAATCCTTGTATGAGATATATTTTTTCATACAGTTTTTAGTGGGTCATGTTTGTGAACTGAAGTGTACTTTTGCACTTCAAAATTGAAATTCTCTGTACAACGCACATACAAAGGACGTGAGATTCAATCGGAGCAACTCAATAGCCAGAGGGTGAAGAATTCAATCAGTTCTCAGTCGGTCGGATGCTTTAGCTCGCTTGCCAAGAGTGCACCAGGTTAATTATTTATGAAGCTGATATCATCACGAAAACGCACTCGCGCGCACACCAGACGCTAGGAAAATGTTGGCAAAAATCTAGATAAAAAAAAAAAACTCAACTCAGGAGCCAAAAACGACGACAACTTCAAGGGATAAAATCCGTCTTCAAAGAGAATAAACACCACTACTCTGACACATTCCATTATCTCCCAACACTTCATGATGGTAAGAACGAGACATAAAAAAATATTTAAATACCCGAAATATATTTTTATTTTGCAAAGCTCCAAAACCAAACCAACCAATTTATTTTTTCTATAATAAAAAAAAATCAATCTTCTGAATGTTTGATAACCGAAAAAAACAAAACACAACCAAAAAAAAAAATGAAAACAACCGTAAGAAAGGGATGCATCATAAAATATTAGGAAGCTCTTCGTCTACTTGTCTATGCACGAATGGTGGGAGCGTCGCACACGCTGCGTTTCTTCCACTTTCGATTTTTCGCTTTTATTTCAAAACTCGCATTCTTGTCGTTGCGATTCCCTTCTCCAGCCAGCCGTGTAGTGTTATGTGCATGTTCTCTTATTCAAATATAATCCTCACGACGACGACGACGACGACGGTTGGTGGAAACGGGGTCATCTTGGTGGCACGTGCAGCCCATCTCAGCCTCGTTCTAGCCTTGTTAAGCCGCCGCAATTTGCTTTAATTAACCACGCGAGTTGCTAGATGACATTTAAAGAAGCACCAGCAACAAACAGTGTTAAGCTTATTGCTGTCAGCTTTCTTCATTTCCGATGAGGATACATTTTTTTTTGTCTCACACTCTACTCTGGTGAGTGCCTGCGTCTGTGTTCCTTCCTCTCTCTCTCTCTCTTTTCTCGTTTACAAAGCACCAGTCTTAACGTTAATTAACAACGACTGAAGACGTTGTTTACCACCTTCTCCCACTTTCTTACTCGTTCCTTATGATAACACCTAACATCCCGACGACGAGAAAAGTAATGCAAAAGTTTTCCTTCTCTCTGCTTTGGAGCGTCTTGTTTTCTTCTTTCAATTAGAACAATAATTACTCTTTTAAATCCACTTATCACGTACGATTCCTTTACCCAGTTGAAACATTGTTCGTTAATGCACCACGACAACCCAATCAAGTAGATAACTTGACGTTACCTCGTATAAATAATTAAAAAACTCAAACATGCGTTAAGTGCTTGTTCAAAGAGAAACTAAAACTTAATACTTTGGTAGCGGAAGTTTTCGGATTAGTTGATACCAAAGTGGTCACAAAATAATGACACATTTAGGAGATCCGGTAAACAACTCTTACCGGAAGCCCCGTAAATCGCCACTTCCATGATTCCAAAGGTCAAGCAAAAACGCACGCGTTGATGGGTAGTTCAATGAACGTCAAGAAAATTAGTACAGTTGAGCCTTTCTAGTCCGACACCTCGTCAGTCCGGTACTTCCAGTAATCCGACACTCAGCAGGTAGCAGATCAGTACATAAAACTGTCTTTAGACTCAAATCAAAACCAAATTGACGAATTTCGTGTGTAATGATATTGAAAATGGACTGACTAAATAACTAACTGCTGTACATAGGTTGTTTTCTTGTTTTGATATTTTGTACAGTACCTTGTATTGGGTGGTTAGTTTTGCTAAGTTGATGAATAAATAAACAGTGATTTATCCACTATCCACTAATCCGACTAATCCGACACCCGCTGGTCCGGTATACATCAGATTAGAAAATCTACTGTATTGCCAAAGATGCCACGACATCACCAAGAACTTCCAAACTCCGAATCAACGAAGTGAAGAGTCACGAACCCCATAAATGTCACACAAATGTTTATTACAGAGGATTGAAGTGTCAAAGAGATAGAATTAAAGATAAAAATGTTTACTATGGCGTCGTTTTACATCAAATCACTTGTAGGTTTATCCGGCAATGTCGATCCAGAATGACGTCATTCCTTCTGTTTAAATATCTCGCCCGTTTCGTAAATAAGTGTTGTCATGGTGATGATAAAGTTAGTCAAAACGAACTCAAATGTTTGAATTTGGTGTTTGTATAGCTTATTGTACAACTATCTCCCAACTTTTTCTTTTTAAAAGTTCATATTTGCATTTTAAAACTATTGTTTATATTGCATTCTTATATCCCTTTAAGAAGTAACTTGAAAACAAGTTGCTACCCAAATTCACAAAATCCCAGTTTGTGTCCACCAAGTTTCACATTACATTTTTTTACCAACGTAATCGAATGAAACCAGTTGCAACCAAAATCTAAATGAAATACACTGGCTTGAAGCTCAAAAAAATGCGATTAATTCAAAACTAATCGTAAAATATATTTTTCAAAAATAGTTTGTAAAATACGAGCCATAACCACTAAATATAAAAAGTTATATCATGTTATCATCAAACTTCCGCTTTATTTTAATAAGCACCGGTTGCTTCCAATCAACCTTAACAAAATTAAATCTCTCAAAGAACCCTTATATAGGTTTTATCTAGCCTCGAGTTACAAATGAAACCAAGTAAACAGGTAATAAAGGGCAACAAAAATTCCATCTAAAAAAAAAACAACAGAAAAAAATAAACAAAAAAAAAAAAAACAACATGCTAACCCCGAAATTGAACTACCCCCGAAGCAAGAAATACTTCTCTCGGATTTCAGTGAAAAGAATCTCTTCCACACCAGTGCTCAGATTTGTTTTCAGACCACAATCTGGATGAACGCACATAGGTCACGCCAGAGCCCTCACCCTTACTTCCAAAATGGAACGTCATCTATAATCGTATTTCATAGACCCACGGTTTCCCACCATGTGAAAACACACACACAGCAAAATTGAGACAGAAGGTAAAAAAAAACAAAAAACACAAGAAAAACTGTTAGCCTTTGAAAGAATTTCAAGGCTCTCATGTTTTTGGTCCAAAGATTCTACGATGAATGTCTCGTTAGGTTTTACTTTTTCTTTTGCTCTTGCTCCATCCTAAGACAACGTCAAAGTGAAACAAAGAGAAAAATTGAACGTAATATAAAACCAACATGGGTTAGATGGAGTTGATTTTCGAAGTCTATAAATTGTTCTTTTAGTTTGCTACATTGAACATCTACAAAAATTGTTTTCCTTCCGGTTGCCCAAGAGACCAATAGAAACTAATACGGTGGTTCTCCAAATTGAATGTTCTTAACCTTTGGATTGAAAAGTCTTAAATTTTGTTATAAAGTTGATAAAGTGCTTTTGAATCGATGTTATTATTTTTTTCAATAAATCTTTAAAATTAATGTAAAGTGATACTATCGTTAAAATGTCTTATTCCTTCGTGATCGGAATAAGCTTAAAAAATTGCAAAGAACGGCTAAAAAATTTCAAAATCTGACGACTGGAACTCCATCTGCAGTCGAACTACAATATACAGAAGATTCTCTACTTATGCTGAACTTACGTTTTTCGAAAATTTTTACAACTCTAAATCGCATATATTAAAATCACAAAAAAAAAAACAAAGTACAAAAAGTCGGCTCACTTGTGCAGTACCACGCAAAATCGCATAAGAACAAAATTTGCTCGCATACAACAAATGTCTGAAAGTAATTTTCTGTTGCATTTTAAATAAATCATATATCATAATAAACCATATATCTATATAAATAAAAATGTAAATGTCCGTTTGTCGTAACCGATGGACTCGAAAAGTTGCACCGATTGCTTTCACGTTTTGCCACAACGTTGCATTCGAATAGTCGATCATTTTTATATACGTGTTATATACCT
>JAQIWH010004029.1:0-18088 GCA_034695005.1 Cryptops parisi | reverse complement strand
ACCATTGGCTGATTCATTTAGCTTCCTCATAATTGTGCCAGCAATTCTGTGTCAGCTAATTTGGGATAGAGTATAGACACTTAAGTGTCGGGTGGAATGCACAATGTCTATTATTCAAATTTTCGAAATTAATTTACATTACAAAAAAGTTAGATATATTGATTCCAAAATATTTTAAATAATACAAGAATTTTGTGATAAGACTATAAAAAAAATTGATTAAAAAAGCTTAAAACCTCTTTGAATGAAAAAGAAAAGCTCTTGCCCCAGCCTTTGTATTTAAAATTGTTAATTTCCTAGTGCCAAGGTGTTACCAGCTTGGGGTGGAGTGTGCAATGTGTTGTGTGCAAATTTAATTCACATTAGAAAAAAAAAGTTAGATATAAATTTTATTGTTTTAACGAGATTTTAAATAATACAAGAATTCTGTGACAAAGTTATAAAAAATATATGGTAAAAAAGAAAATTTAATGTTGTGTTAGGTAAATTCGATAAATTTCTTAGACGGGTGCGAACCATCTTTGGCAAGGATGTTAATTAAACCATTCAAAATTCATGCACGCCAACCTTGTTGATGGACGACTAGGAATTAAAATAAATTTGCCAACAAAATGTAAAGCGGCATATTAATCGATAAAAGTTCCCAAATGTGTAATCGAATATAAATGGCTTCGTTATCTGGTGGCGCAGTTTCACACTTGCAGCTCGTATTTCAAATATAGCAGTATATTTAATTTCACTAAAATTAAATTTCGCTTGATTGATGTTTTATTGCACAACTTGCTCGTAGTAAATGATAGCCGATTCATATAGCTTAAGTTTGTGTGTGTGTTTTTTTTTTAAAGTATCACTATATTGGGTGATTAATATTCGTCAGTGAAGATTATTAGTTTATTGAGTATTGCTGTCGAATCATGAATAATGTAATGTTAATAATGTAATGCTAATAATGTAATGTTTGACTTCAAAGTCGACATTGATATTAGTTTTGAGCTTTTAAATTTTATATTGATTATTTATGTACTGTAGTTTTAAAAGTCATCATGATGATGCTAATATGTATGCTTTTAAACATAATTGTTAGCTTTTAAAAGCTAATATGCTTTTGATTATTGTGCATAATCAATATTATAAGTATACTGGTCGAAAAAGTTTCGTCGTTTGCGAAGTTATTCGCAGTACGCTGATTCGCAATTCGGTGCAAAGTTCTTTTACATTGGCGACCCATTCGTGCGTAATTCACGAGTTGGGTGGAATAACGGCGTAACTCAAAAAAAATGTAGTTTTGAGAAAAAGGGCAAAAACTTCTGGCACCTTCAAATTTAAGATTCAAAAAAATTCCTGTCAACTATATATTTATAGAAGGAAAATAAACAAGTTTTGCAAAAGATCTGTCAGCTTTAGTTGACAGACCTCAAGTTATTAATTTATAAATGCATTTACGCCATTTTTCCAAAGATCAATATATTTTCCGTAAGTGGATTTACGCCGTTTTTCCACCCAACACCTCATTTTTTAGAAAGCTTGAATAAATGTGGCTAAGCGCTGTGTTATTCTGGAAAACCTGCAAAAGCTGTAGCTTAGCGCTGTGTTATGCCGGAAAGTCATAGAACGTTGTAACTAAGCGTTGTGTCGTGTTGGAAAGCCAGAAGAAGGTGTAGCTAAGCACTGTGTAATGCTAGAAAGCCATAAAAGGTTGTAGTTATCTGTTGTGCTTAGCAAGAAAGCGCTGCAATGCTGAAGTTACGCGTAGTGCTATACAGGAAAGTATTCTGTAACAACATATTCCCGCCTGAATAGCAACTTATCTCATACCGGAGCAGGTTTTTATAGTTTACTGCTAAAAGTATGTGCATGAAAACTTGGGGATCCAGAAAAAAAAAATATAAAGTATTTACGAAAGTTCACATTTTCAATTTCCATAAACATCAATTTTATATTTGTCACACAAGTCTTTAAAAAAAATACAAAGCAAAATTTGTAACAACGTATTCCAATTTTCCCTACATAGCTTTCAATGTTGTTGCTATTGATTGTGCTACTTGTCTTATAATAAATTTGTGCGTTGAACGATGAATGCTCAACATTTGTATATTTATATAAGGGTTCTCTATTCACGAAACGATTAGCGTGAAGTTTCTCCACATTTTTTACCCACTGAATTCTCACATTTGCGCGTTATTTTAAACATTGTGGGGTTACTATTCACAACTGTGATCATTATAGGCCTATCACTAGACCTCGGATTTGTATGAAGTTGCATGTTTTTTTTGCTTATATGCAAAATTTGTGACGCCCCCAAAATTTGTGACGATGTTATTCATTGTTGTACAAGTACAATGCCTAAATTTTATTTTGCATATATTTGCATATTTCAGGTGTTACTGCATATTTTTGCATATTTTGGCATTTATTTTCAGTTCAACATAAAATTTTTACTGTCAGCCCTAGCATTTCTACTTTTTTGCATATTTTCATGGGTTTACTGCATATTTTGAGGAGTTTTGTGACATTTTGAATGCATAATTTCATGTTCCTAGTGCATATTTCGAGTTTTTAGTGCATATTTACATGCATGTTTTTAGTGTTTTTAGTGCATATTAATCCGAGGTCTACCCATCACATTTGTATTCTTTTCACATTAATTCCTAATAGTCACGATTATCGTATTGGTAGATTTTATGCTTTTAATGATTTATAACTTCTAAATTCAACATCATCTTAAATTTTTCTATATAACTTTTACTCTTTTCTCACCATCAACTGTCATCGTGTTTTGGAAACCAACAACGGCGTCCATGGTCCTCTTAGAAGGTCATCAGTTAAGCAAAATCTCAAATGTCCACCGCAAAGTCTCTTTGGTGCGTCGTCGAGACGAAGGAAAGAGGAGAGAAGTTGACACGATAATACGCCTTCGCGTGTGTGTGTGTGTGTGCGCGCGTGTGTGTAGAAAGGAGTGGGTGGTAGATGAGGGGGCGGTGGGTGTAATGTTAGGTATAGAATGAAAAGCGAAAGAGAGGGAGAAGAGTGGAAAAGGAGGCGACGCAATCCTCTTCCTCCTTTTCAGCCTCTCGACCGCTTGGGAATCCATTTCGCCGTCAGCAGCTTATTAAATTTTCTCTGCTGTATAATGCGATCAGCTCCGCATCCACTCTCGGCCCATTCTGCATGTTAATGGGAAATATTTCACGCGCAGATTGAGCGCCAACCGAATCCCTGGGTTGGATCAGGTCGTCGAGGTGAGGAGCACTGACCCTTTCTCTTTTTCCACCTTCCAAACAAATCGTTTATTTATTATGTTTGTTTTTTTTTTAACTTACACGTATGTTTTTGTAAGTAACCCACTGTATCGCTCGGATCTTCACCGTTACAAACGTTGACGAATAGTAGAAACGTGAGAAACATAGCAAAATTCTTTATTTTTTAAACAAAATTAATTAGTTGATTACACAGTGGAATTCGGTTATTATAACCACGGATAATGTTATCAATTGAATATTGTTATCTTAATCAGTTTGTCCCGAAATTTTGTAAAAAAAAAACACGTTGAAAAATGTTTTTTTCCACTGTTTAAGTTATCAGAAAGTACTTGTCCCAAAGTGATCATGATCATAATACAGTGAAATCCGGTTATTATGATCATTTTGGGACTAATAATTTTTGATAGCAAAAATCGGCTGATAACATTAAACAATTGATTTAAAAAAAGCATTAAACTGTATTGGGACTAACTGGTTATGATAGCAATAACCGATCGATAACATTATCCGTGATTATAATAACTGGATTCCATCGTAATTCTACTCATAATAATCCCACTGTACTTTGGATCTTGACTCTTACATTTATATGCAGTATATTTTCACTTAACACGTATATTTTACATGCTCATTTTAGGTCTTCAGTGCCATATACTGTATGTGAGCAACTATTAGAGTAGTGAAAAAAAAATGTTTATATTTTGCCGAATAAAATGTGACGAATATATAGGCCGACTAATATAATAGTCCCACTGTACTTGAAATTTTATATGCACATGTATATTTTTTATAATATTTGAAATCAATTCTTTCTGATGTTAGCAGTACAGTATATGATGTTAATAGTGATAATGATAAGTTAATGGTGCAGTGGCAACCATCTGTTTATATTTGAGACTTCAAAAAACAAATAATGTCATGAATAATCCACCCTGTATGTGAAACTTACGTTGAGAGCGTTCTTAAACAAAGGTGAAACTAATGTGGATGAGGGGTTGTTAAACATACTTGAGTGACTACACGATGAGATAACTTGAGAATGTGTACGTAACCGAGCGCAGAGTGTTTGAGGGTATAATGTAGAGAACTGTATCTAAGCTAGGGTATTACAATGATCCACCTAAAGAGTCTTGTGACACTTGTCTGTGCCAAAGTTGTCGTTTCTGCTCAAGAGCTGTACATCTAATCTTGTATCCAAGGCGAATTGTTAAAACATATTGCCGCTATAACGAGAGGAAACAACATAGCGATCCGGGTGAATGAGTGGATGATTACAGCTTCGGTAATGGATCGATGAGGTAATCGTTAACGAAGGGTGGATCAATCTGGAAGGAAAACAACACAGATCGACTCTGAATCTGTTTAGTATTGTAGAATTTGATTAAGAAGACAAAGAAACAAGTTTATCTAATAGCGATCGAGCGTCATTGTTCCCTGAGATCAATAACAGTGTGGACTTGCGAGATAACAATCTTTGTGAAATGGGGTTTTATTTGGAGCGTCTTAAAATCATACCGAATTAAATCAAAATACTTCAATTTGAAAAAAACAAACGATTTTTACATTTGGTTTGTCTATAAGCTTGCATGCTATTCCGAATGGATCAACGTGCTTTGTAACTCTCTCTAATTGGTAAGTCTATTTAATTTTTAGTTTATGACTAGATTATGACTTAGTAGCCTCGTTTCATGCAGAAACTGTAAAAAGTGAGCGAGTTCACTGTGGTTTAACACAATTCATTTTCATTATGAACAGTTCTACAAAAAGTCACTAATTCATTTTTGTATCAACAAAAATGCTTTAGTACTTTGGCTTTTGCAAAGTACTTTTAGTACTTTGGCTCTTTAGAACACTGCATATTGTCATTTTTATGAATTATTAGATCAACGTTTTCTTACGTTAGAACGTCCCTACAGTACACTGAAGCATCACTATATAATAGTTACTCTAAATAACGCGCGAGACGTAACGCGATTCTATCGATGTAGCGTAACTCCCTCGATTTTTAACAGTAACCCACCGATTTTGCATAAGTTTGTGTTAGCGTTTCGATGGTAATGCTATCGATGCTTGCTATCGATACCACATGGAATGTTCACATAACTAGATTCCCCGTGGTTACCATACCTACCACGGGGGTTTCAGTTAGTATTTATATTTACCTACCCGGCTATTTTGGTAAACAAAGCATCGATTATCTTACGATATATCGTAAAATAATCGTAACCTTCAACAGTTTGTGTTGAATGTTTTGATGGTAATGTTATCTATTAGATAGCATTACCATGCTATCTATTACCGTGGTCACCATACTAACCACAGGGTTTATGTTTTCTAGTAACTAGAAATAAGAGTGGTATTTTTAGTTAGTAGCTATTAGTTTACTAGCTGTACTATACAGACTGTATCTAGATTGGTTGATTATATCAATGTTAGGTAATGTGTTTTTTTTTCATTTTTGTTTGTTTTTGTTTTTTCTGTTCATTGCAATTTTTTGTAATATTTGTTTCCTTTGGACTGTTAATGAACTAATAATAATAAGTTCAATACAAATGTGCATCAAAAATAGTGGTGTAGTTTTCTTTATTTTTAATGCATATAATAAGACAAAACAACGATGTTTTAATCAACATACAGTAAACTCTCGCTAATCCGACCATTTCGTGCACATAGGGATGCCGGATTAGCGGCATTTTTGACTGCAGGGCTGTCAGTGCCGGACTACTGAAAGACGTGCATAAAGTTTAATTCTTTATTGAACATGTTTACTTATGTAGTGTTTAAATGACCGAAATAAGAGATATATCATAGGTAAAGAAAAACACGATCAATACTTACTATCTATGGTATTATAGACTACTATGTATTTCATTTACTGATATCAGTGCTGTTACCCCGCTTTTTTACATTACTTACTGAGAGGTCGGATTATTGAAGGCCGGATTAGTAAGAGTCTACTGTAGTAAGTTCGGTAATCTAAAAGTTAACCATTTATTGAAAGAAAAATCAACACGATATATGTATTTTAACTCCTCATAACTGTTTACTTAAGAATGTAAACATGCATGTATATGTAACTGTACACAAAATGTCGTTTCTTAATACAAAGTGATTTTGTTTTGTTTTTTGTTTTGTTTTAAAAGGGGAAGATTCAAGGAAGTTCAGGGAGAGACGGCAATACCCTCGGGCTTAGCTTGAAGGTAGAATAATCATGAATCTTGCAACTTAAACTGCAGGTTAATTTATTTATAGTTACAATATTGCATTATATTTCAAGTGCACTAAAAATTAAATAAATCATATATGAAACTGTGACAAATGGAATAAAACAAGCTTTCCGTACAATACAGTCAGAAACTGATTGATGTTATAAATTCACGAGTTCTGCAAGAGAGTTTCCGCTACCTTGCAACACGCTTTAACGCCCGTTTCACCAACGCGAAACTCCATTTCCGTCGCTCTTGTTTAACTTTAAACAAGCGGCATGCCGTTGACAAGGAGACTTTTGCTCAGGAATGCACGAATCCTACTCCAGAGAAGAACAGCAACTTTTACTCTACCAAACAACAACAACAGGCACCTTTCCGAAGAGACGTCATCCTCTTGAAAAGTGGCACTCTAACACCTCTCGGCGCACAAAGCTGGGGGGCCCCGCGGCAATTATTTCTTCCCTCGACCGTCGTCGTTGCATCTTAATAATAATGCCGTAAGGTGCCACGTGCCCCTGAGTAAGTCTCGCGAAAAGCCAAGGACCCCTCCCCGAACACTGTGTTTATCCCAACTTTGGTATTATTGTTGAGCCTTGGCGACCAGCTGCTCTTGGCTACCGAGGGCGTACGATCAATAAAGACTGTGCCTCGACCTTCACGTAGTAAACGAGAGTCGCGTTAAATGGAGATTCTTTTATATATATTTATATATATATACTAGTCAAGTCACCACTCTCCCACCCATTTTTTGTACTTTGCCGTTTTCATAGGAGATCGTAAAGAAAAAGGAGTTGAGTTCCCCCCCCCTTAAAAAAAACAACACCGAGTTGCCTTCGATTGCGATCCAACGATCCGTGCCCCAATGAGGTTTCATTTTTTAAACCCCCCTTTTCTCCCCCCCCCATACCATCTGTTTTTTCGTTCCCCAAATTCATTGACTCGATATTCGATGGGTTGACCGAATCGTTTTGGGGGACGTTGATGTTGACATCGGTTTCGTGTCCTGTTTTTTTTTTTTTTTAGATCATTTAGTTTCACTTTCATCTTTTTTTCATTTTTTTAGCCGTTACGAGGGAGATCATTTTTGAGTGAAGGTTAGTAAAAAAGTTATTGTTGAATAATAGTTAGGAGACCAATAGCAAATACTAGATCCCCAGATATGTACGTTTTATAGAATATTTACCTCCAAGCAGAAGGTAAATGTTTATTCAAACCAAAGTTTATCTTTCGAAAAACATAAAACCCCGGGTTTTATAAATATAAAATGTTTTGAAGATGATATGCTACGAGAAGATGTAAATACTTAATATTAGTTACAATTAAAAAAAAAAATTTCATATTTTTGGTTTTTCATACTTCATGTAACAAGCTAACTATTGCAAACCTGCTCGTGCAAACTTCATACAGTATTACTACTCGCGAGTCATTAGCATACTAAATGTCACATTAATAATTACGTGTCATTTGCATACTAAATGTAACGATACGGGATTCCTGTGCGTATAACGGTTTATATAGTATGTATAATGTATATTAATTAACTCTAATACAGTATTCACTTTCGTTAATGTTAATTAACGAAAGTGAGGACTTATCCGGTTAAGTTTGTGGAAGTAGATATAACCTACAAGTGAACTGCATACATAGTTTTAAATCTTTACATCTTTACATCGTATAAGTACTGTAGTTTGTACTTAAATACAAGTACCAAGTACTACATAATTACAAAGTACTTAAATACAAGTACCAAGTACTTAAAATGTACTTGTTACGTGTACTTAAGTATTTGGTACTTAAGTACTCGGTATCCCTGGTTTTAAGGCAAATGATGGTCGCAGTATATGTAACAAATATATACGTTTATTTGAGAGACTGGTAGAATACAAATTGAGTACATGAGACGCTAGCTAGCACGAAACGACGCGTGTGTGTTCTGAGCCATCTCCGAGAGCATCACAGAATAGACACTCAATGCTAATTCAAAGGTATGTATGGTATATATACATACATACCTTTGATGCTAATTGGTTGGCACTAGGTGCAACACTTTGAAAGGAGGTGGGAGATGACCAGGTGACACTAAAACCTGGATGACACTAAAACCTGGCACCCACACAACACGATGCTGAACGAACTTGCTTTCTTGTTGATTTCTAATTTTCTATTAAATTAAACTTATGTTAATTTTTTTAATTGCAAAAATTTTCACATCTTACAATAATATAATATTTACTATATAAGAGCCTATAATAGGTTTGTTTTGTTGTTAACAGTTTTGACTTTAGTTATATGAACTATGCATTTAGTAATTTAAAAAGAAAGCACAATCAAATGAATTGGGGTAGACTGTTCATAAAGTTGTGGGCTTCTGTGCCAAACATTGCAGGTTCGATTGCGTAGGTAGGAATGATGATTTATTTTTATAACTTCTTTCATCATTTAATTTAACTTAATTTAATTAGCAGCTTGTTCGAACGTTTTACAATAGTTTATAGAGCTTTTGATTATTTTTTTTTTAAATTTCATAATTTTTATTTAAAATAGAGTTTTGGTTAAAACCACAAGTGGGGGGGGGGTGACAAGTGAGTACGCGTAGAAGATTTTAATTGTAAAAAAATGCAGTATAAATGTATTCCCGTGCAATAAAAAAACAAACAAACCGTAAAATGCTGGTGTATCAGCTAGTTTAAAATAAAAATGCCCAATACTCAACAATTTAAAACGCTCGATTTATTTGATAATTTTTTAAACGATTTAATGAGTATGTTTTGAAATATTTCAATGAGTATTGGATGAATACTTTCTTATTTGGAATTTCAGTAATTTGTAATTACAGTATTTGGTTCAAATTTTTTTTCTGAAAAAATATTTTATTTTGTAATACCTCGGTAAAACGTAATACAGTAGCGACATTTATACGTACTGTACTTGTTACGTTCACTTTTTCTTGTGGTTTGACTGAATTGTACAGTAAAATCTCGATTAACCAAAACTTTATTTTAAATAAAAATAAAAATTATGGAATTTAAAAAAAAATAAAATCAAAAGCTTTATAAGCTTTTAAACGCTCGAACAGGCTGGTAATTAAATCAAGTTAAATTAAATGCTGAAAGAAGTTAAAAAAAAATAAATCATTACTCCCACGTACGGAATCGAAGCCTCAATCTATGGCAAAGAAGCCCACAACTTTATGAACAGTCTACGCCAATTCACTTGATTGTACTGGCTTTGGACTGTACTTTCTTGGATTTTACTGTACTTGTTTGTACTGTTCTCATTTGTATCATTGTACTGTTCTCAATTGTACTTGGATTGTACTGTACTTTCTTTTTAAGTTACTAAATGCATAGCTCATATAACTAAAGTCAAAACTGTTAACAACAAAGAAATCCTATTATAAGCTTTTATATAGTAAATATTATATCATTGTAAGATGTGAGACTTTCAGTAATTAAAAAAACTAACATAAGTTCAATTGAATAGAAATCAACAAGCAAGCAAGTTCATTCAGCATCGCGCCTTGTGGGTGCCAGATTTTAGTGTGCCCGAGACCTGGCTACCCCCTAACTCCTTTCAAAGTGTTGCAACAAAAGAGTGGTCAACATACATACCTTTGGTGTTGCAACTAGTGCCAACCTAATTGTTGTGCTCTTGTCGAGCTGTCCATATGACGTCCCAAGATGGTCACAAGATGCCATGGTGGAATGCCATCTTGGGTCCGACGTGTCCGTCACAATGTCAAAGTGTGTTTCATTTGCAAATGGTGTATAGTCAGTTACTTTACACTGTTTTGGCTGCCCTAATGCATTTGCAAGCCAAATTAGAGTTTCAACTTTGTCAATTTTTCATTTTTAACTAGTTCTGTGTTAAATGTGCTGTTTTTTCGTTTTCTTTAGCACCAAGTGGAAAGCCTAGTAAATTGTGGATAGTGGCGTCAGCAATATTTTTAGTGACTGTCACTGGTTGCTGTATTGTTATTGCTCTGTATGCTGTTTACTATACTAAAGAACAGGTAAACTCACCATATAGGCTATTTTCAGTTTTCACATGTTTAACAACTTTTGAATAAGAAATTTGCATTGCTAATGTTGCATTGGGTGTTTGTTAATCAACTAATCACTGATTAATTAAAGAGTACAGACGACATATCTTTGGTTGTACTGTAGGTATATAATCTCATTCTATTGTTTGTTTGTTTTTTAGTATGGAATTGTTTTTGATGCTGGATCGACACATACTTCATGCACTCTATTTCGATGGCCTGGAATTAAGTTATGGGGAACTGGCGATGTTGTTGAAGTGAGCAGATGCTCAGTTGAAGGTAAATTTATTTGCACATGTTGAGATGGAAACCACATGTCCACACTGATATAACCATTGGAGGTTGACTTTACTTAAATGTAAAAAGTAATTATTTTTTGGTTTGACCCTATTCCAGACCACAATGGTATTTCTGAACATGCTGCGAATCCGTCGCAAGCCAGCGAAGATCTGTCCAAATGTTTAGAAACGATCAAAATGAAGGTTCCAAAGGATCTAGCTGATGACACCCCTGTTTATTTGGGTGCTACAGGAGGCATGAGACTTCTGCCGTAAGCATTTTAATTAACATAGAATCATCTAACATGTACAGAACAGAATGTATGCATGAACTGTGTGTATTTTTACTGTGCTAACAGAAATATTAAACATATAATATGGATTTAAGTTGATGTATATCGACAAAACTCTAATTGAACATTAAGATTGGGGAAGGTTTGCTGTATACTCTTTTTTTTAGAAATAAGCTAAATTGTCTAATTTGTCTATAATGGATTCAATAGCTTTTTTAAATAGACTTTTCTGTTGCTGAATGCATTGGTTGTGTTTTTTTTTTAATATTAATTATTGTATTTTTTTTTTTATAGAAAAGTAAAAGGTGAACTCATATTGGATGCCATTGCGAATTTGCTTCAAAAGTTTGATTTGAAATATCGACGTAAAGACATTCGAATTCTTTCGGAAAAGGAAGAAGGAGTGTATTCTTGGATCACCATCAATTTTCTACTTCACAAGATTGCGATGGTAAGACAATTACAAATAAAACAAAAAAAGAACACCAAAATTTTGAGCTTTTAATTCTCAATGGTTCATATAAAAACGTGGCTGTTTATTATTTAATTCCAGCTTGGGGACCGCAAGGACACTGTGGGAACTTTAGAGTTGGGTGGTTCGTCAACACAAGTTGCTTCAGAGACCCAGGAAAAAGTGATATCCGAGAACTACCAATCTTTCGAATTATTCGGGTATGAGTATGGAGTTGTTTCCCATAACTTCCTTTGTTGGGGTACGAAGGAGGCTATTAATCGATACAGAGCTATGTTAATTCTGGTAAGTTGAGGAAAAATGTCATTTTGTTTTTCCTACACTTTTTTAAATTCTTTCTGGTACAGCAATCCTCGCAACGTTGGTTTAGCTAATTGACAATTTGATTTTGAAACTCAGAAATCGGGTGGGAAAACAACCGTCGATGATCCGTGTTTCCTCAAAGGAAAAACAGAAACGATGTTTGCGAATGCAGTTTTTGATCGCACATGCACCACAGACTATCCGACTGGAATCCGAATGAGTAAGAAAATTTACTTTTCCACTCGATCTTAAGATTTTTGTTTACCAATATTTTTTTAATTAATTGGAGTTTTTGCATAGAAAGAAACAGACTTGCATTTTGAAGGGAAAGGTGATTCCGATCAGTGTGAAACGATTATCCGTGAACAGTTTGACCTGAAATCGTGTGAGGAGATGTTCAAGGGACATTATTGCATGGATCCAAAGTTGATTCCCCCAATCGAAGGATCTTTTGCGGTGAGTTTTTGTTGTAGTTTTTAACTGTTATTGCCAGTGGTGTACTATTTATTTATCTAGTTATGTAAGTTTTGTAAAACTTGTCTGTTTTCCAGGCTATACGTGGCTTTTACTTTTATGCCGCTTTCTTCAACATAACAGAAGTAACCGTAGGCGAATTTAGAGAAACTGGTAAGGACTTCTGCAAACTCTCGTACAGCGAAGTAAGTACATTTTTATTACCCACTATTTGTTGCTATCTCTTCATAAGAGATATTATATAACTAACTAATTAGCAAACTTGCTGCTGTTAATGTCGTCTTGTGTTGTGTTAAATGCCATTTTAAATGAGAATCAAAACAAAAATCATTTTTTTCAACTTTTTATTTAACTTGAACATTGTAATGGTTCAAATCTTTGATCTGATGACTTACAAGAGCTGAAATTTGCCACGTAGACATAGTGCGTGGGGACATTTTAGTTTATAAATTTTGATGGATTGATGTGTCAATTCTGAGAAATTGACACGTGAAGTTGACTATAAGTTTTTTATAGATTGTTGCTGAATCACCTACTATGCAACATAGTGTAGTCTAAATAAACTATTATTATAAATATACGTAAATATATACAGTGAAAACCCATCATAACGCGATGTTTGAGACACAAAAATGAAATTGTGAAAAATGCAGGGTTGGGAGTTGCACAGGATTCGCATAACTAAAGCATGCTGTAGTTAAGCTAGAGGACCCAATGACTTTTCGCGTTATATTCAAATTCTTGATAAGCAAACATTCAACTGTTGAAATGAAATATACTTGTTTTATCATTGTTTACCTATCTTGAAATAAGTACTTAAAATGTTTTATATTGGGTGAATTTTGGGGAGTCTGGATTGGAACGGATTAATTCAATTTACATTATTTACATTTCTTATGGAAAAACTTAAACTCGAAATCCAAGCAAATCGAGAACCGAACAGTGTCCTGTAACGGAGTGTGTTTGGATCTCGAGAGTCCACTGTATTGAAACAATAATTGGGAAGTATATAAAAGGTAAAGAAAACAGACTTCTCAATTATTGTTTTAATACTTTATTTATATCATTTTGTAGATGAAAGAAAGTTTTATTCTGTTTTTATGTTCGTGCTTATTCCCTAAGTTATGGAGAAAAAGAAGAGGTTTCTTTTGTCGGTCTTTGGCGGTTAATACTTTTTGTCCATGGGCTGTATATTCCCATTTTGTATTTTTTCCAGACATTATTAGGGGGTTTAATTTATTTACAATAAGTACTACATATGTTCAATTAACAACACATGACTATGTCCTCAAGGGAGAAATGCAAAATGTGGGTGACACTATGAGCTGGAACTAACCGTATAACTACGAATCTGCGTAAGTCAAGGACTTACTGTATTTAAATTTGGTTTGCATAACAGTAATGTGGGGTAGAAAGGGTAATTTGCACATACAGGCAACTCTCGGCTTATGATCACATTTATATAACCTGAACCTGCTATGAAACAATAATGAACTTTTCCAAATGTTGAAATCTCTTGGTGGAGACCCTTAAAATACTAAAAAAACAAGATGTTTGTATGAATGCAATAAACCAGTAATGTAATTTTTTATTCTTAAAATCATACTGATAAAACAAATAGGATAAAACCCTCCTTTACCTTCTATTCTCGGCTTCTGTTGGTTCTGCTTGTTCATGGACTTGTTCACCGCCTTGCGGAATTTGGCAAGTCTGTTGTCTTTGTATGAGTGTCGGCATCCAAGGCAATGAAATAGAGGATGCAGCAGCTAAAACAGGGCTACGCATGCCAAATTTCGCAACTGAAGTTACATTATCTCACCTGCAACTTTGGCAAAAACGGCAAATCTGTTCAGCTTGAGAAGAGGAATGGGCCGCACTTGACAACCGCAAGCTGCATGAACATCAAGCAAGAACTTTCAAGATGAAAAACTGACAACTGACATAGCAAATCTTGGTATTCCGGAATATTTCATCTCTTGATGCACGTCGTGCTTTTCTTGCCGAGCAAGCGAAACCACCTTAGGTGTGGTGGCTGCAACGGCTCGCTCACGCCCGATGCGCTTTGTGGCTACTCAAACAACTTCTTTGATTATGGCTACCCAGACACCACCCTATAAGATTTCAACGACTCCGCAGCATAAACCTACAAGTTCGTGGGGGACTATGACATCACCCAATGCATTCGCTTCTCGTTTCCGTTCCTTACCAAGGTCAGCATCATCTAGTTCTCGCGGAAAGGGGCCTGCGCTCTCCCCTCTGGCATCGAAGTCGGTAGTGAAAATAGGAACAGCTCTTTCTCTGGCACGTGCTGGAAGTGTTACAACAAACACCAGGGGCAGTATAAAGCGGGCCGCATCTTCAAAGTCCTCATCAGATCTTTCCAGTGACTAGTGAGGAGTGCACGACTAGATGTGCTTCTTAAACCTGATGAATTAAAGAATTTGGCAGCTCAGATTGCAGCATGAAGAGAAAAAGAAAAGCAAGGCGAAAGCATAGCATATGATGAGATTCCCTATTACACCTGGAAATCACCATCAGTGAACCTAATTCTTTTCTTATCTATCACTATGGCAATTATTCAATGGAATTGTGCAGGACTTCATTCAAGATTGCCAGAATTCCAGTTATTGATATCACAATTCTAGCCTTGTTGTATCTGCTTCCGGGAAACTAACCTACCTGAAGAGAGTCAGAACACCATCACTGGGTACAAGGTTTTCAGGTGGGATTTACCACCTGGCCAATCTCGTGGAGGAGTACTGGTTGCAGTGCAACAGGAGTTTGCTGCTCTGAAGCTAAATCTGGCAACCAGGCTGCAGGCAGTGGCTGTCACCTGCCACTTGCCATGGTGAGTTACCATCTGCTCTGTGTATCTTCCATCTGACCTATGCACCTTTCGCCAAGAGATCATTGATCTCATTGAAAAGTGAGTAATGGTGCACCTTCACCATTACTTCTTATTGGTGATTTCAACTCCCATCATTATACCTGGGGGGGGGGGGTCTGTCAATAACTCAGCTCGTGGCATTGCTTTGGAGCGACTGTGTTGAGACATGGACATACTGTATGTATTCTTAATGATGGGTCATACACTCATCTCTCTGCCGCTTACAGCAGCTGGAGTGCTATTGACCTGTCGCTTTGCAGCCCTGCCGTTGTGCCTTTTGTTGATTGGTCAGTTCATCAAGATTTGTGTGGCCACCACCTCGTCATCATCCAATTACACCATGGTGGTAATATCCTCCCAAGGGACCAGGCCATTGGGTACTGCATTGTGCTAATTGGGCACATTTCACCACTCTTGCTGAATGGGATGACCCGTGTGACCCGACGACTTCTATTGTTAATATGTACCATCACATCAGTGAAACAATTCTCTCTGCTGCTCAGGATACCATTCTATTTGCGACAGGAATTTGAGTTCATTGCTGTGTTTCTTGGTGGAACCAGGAGATCTCAATTGCCATCCGTGACCGCAAGTGCGCATTGCGATGCTTTAAGCATCATCCGACGCCAGTAAAGTTCACCATCTTTAAGAGGCACTGTGCTTGTGCGTAGCTCTGATACTGGCAGCGAAACGCGCCTCCTGAAGAGCATACATGTTTTCATTAAGTTCTAGGGCATCTATAGGCCATGTTTATGATAGAGTACGCAGGTTGTCTAGTCTAGAAAGAGAGCCAGCTTTAGTGTTGTGCATTAACCATCAATAATGCTATTATCACAGATCTGGTAACTGTTGCTACAGCTTTTTCTGCTATCAGCAGCTACACGAATTATGATCTTGTCTTTTTGACCATCAAAAATCAGGCAAAGGCTAGGCATCTGATGTTTGGATCTCATCAGCCTGAACCGTGTGATCCCACCATTCATCTGTTAGAACTTTATACTGCCATATGTGCCTGTAAAAATAGCTCTCCAGGTCCTGATAAAATCCACAACCTAATGCTGAAGCATTTGTTATCTCATTCCCTACGAGCGCTTCTAGCATTCTTTAACAGGATATGGTGTGAGGGTGCTGTTTCTTCAGCATGGGAAGAAGCGATGGTTGTTCCTGTTTTGCAGCCTGGCAAGGTCGCCATAAGGTTAAGAGAGCTACAGACCAATAGCACTTACCAGTTGCGTCTGTAAACTCTTCGAGAAAATGGTCAACAGGCGTCTTGTATGGTGGCTCAAGAAAGCTGGGTTTTTCATCTCTATTCAGTGTGGTTTTTGTCATGGACGATCTACCATCGATCATCCGGCGTCTCTCGAGTCATTCCTTCATAATGCCTTCCTTCAATGCCAGCATGCTGTGGGTGCAGTTTTCGACCTGGAGAAGGCATATGATACCACTTGGAGGTATGGTATTTTAAGAGCATTGCACGATGCTGGGTTATGTGCACGTTTTCCTGCATTCCTGCGATCTTTTCTGTCAGCCAGAGTTTTCCACGTCTGCACAGGTGCAACTCTGTCTCCACTGTTCATCCAGGAGACAGGAGTTTTCAAGGCAGTGTATTAAGCGTCACCTTGTTTGCTGTGGCAGCTAACTCCATCACCCATCAAATACGTGCCTCGGGCTACATAAGCTAGGGGTGCCCAACCCATGGAACGCGGGCTATTTGTGGCTCTCCGAGCCTTCAATTGTGGCCCGTGAACGCTTGATGAAAATATTTTTGTCGAAAAATTTAAAAAATCACATTAAACTGCAGTCCATGAAACGACATTGCAATTGATTTGGATTGTTTTAACTGAACAAATTTTTTTTAAGGTGTTTGCTGTTGAACTCATGTCTAAAATTAGTACTGTATATGAGAATTGTCTATGACTTTACTATCAAATAGCCTGTGACGTGCACAAAAATTTCAAAGTAGCCCGCGACTTCCAAAAGGTTGAACACCCAGCCGTATGTTGCAACTCAAGTTACATCCTCCGACCTATAACTTTGGCAAAAACAGCACATTCGTTCATCTTGGGAAGAGGGTGAGCACGCAGAGGACAACAACAAGGTGCGTGCTATAAAAGATACAGTCAGAATATGAATGACTTCTTTGTCTGACATCAGAAAGAAAGAGGTGACGTTGGCAAGGTTACACATGAGACAAAATTCTCTTATGCGTTTCTTCTTCATATGGAATTTCTGTCTTGGTGCTCTGCATGTAATATGTATGTGTTAATTCATCATGTCTTGGTGGATTGCCCACTTTACGAACCTCTTTGTAGAACGTTCCTCTTGCCTCTCACTCTCATGAAGGTGCTGGGAAAGCATGTCAGTCGGTGTGTTTTGTACCACTCATCATTTTTTGTGTTTTTAAAGCTGTCGGGTCTTGACCAACTTATTTAGTGTGCTGTTTAAGTTATATGTTTCTGTGGGCGCAATATGACATGCCTTCGGGCAGTTGGTGCGCCTCTCAAATTCAAATACCTGCCTATCTACCTTCCCTACCTTAACTGACAGGAGAAAAACCTCCACTGTCACAACTCCCACGTTTCAATCTTAATGAGGTTTTGTTCACGGAAAGATGGAACACAAAGAACAATCAATCTTAAATTGAACATATGTGAACTGAGAATTTTTTGTATTCGAATTTATGTGTAATGAACTAATGCAGGGTTCCCACGACCTGGAAAAACCTGGAAAGTCAGGGAATTTAGGGTAGACCTTGAAAAAGCCAGGGAAAGTCAGGGAATTTCTCTACTGGTAATGGAATTTTTCTTGTATGCAAGATTTTTAATTTCAAACTACTCGCCAAGTAGTGTTGAACCAATCCATTTTGCAGG
>JAQIWH010004028.1:0-18088 GCA_034695005.1 Cryptops parisi | reverse complement strand
GTTTTTGTACACTGCAATAGAAGTCTGTTGAAAACACAGTATGATAATAATGTAAGTATAAATTTTAATTTCTCTATCTAAATGAAATATAAAATACGTAAAGAAACATTCGCCGTTTTCGCGAAAATTTCCAGAATACCCCGCTAACGATAAAATCGTCACGTATCAACAAAATGACTTCTTGTAACGTAGTAGTTCTTTTAATTTCGGACAGTCAAGTCATACTTTCATGAGATGTTATCAGGCAAAACATGTAATGTGATACATTTACAGAAATCATGTGGGATCAAAATTGGAAAACAATTTTTATTTTGGTAAACTGCATCCGGCAACTGGCGTCTGCGATTGAAAGACCACACATCGTTCTCATCGTACTAGACGACGTTGGTAAGACCAACGTTATACTATATACTCGTATTTCAATATAATTTCAAACTAAATAGATATTAAAACAGAGCCTGCGTTTGTAGGTTACAATGATGTTGGTTGGCACAATACGAAAATCCACACACCGTTCCTCAACAAGATGGCGAGAGATGGGGTTATCTTGGAATCTTACTACAGTTATCTCGTCTGCACGCCGTAATGCAAATATATGCACCCGTTGTTTCATTATATCAGCGTGTAATACACCCAGTGTATACTGTATAACATGCTTGTTATACAATATACACACTACCATAATTTTTTTGAGTTGTTGATGGGCACAAGCAGTTGTTGATTTTTTGTGGAATGAATCGCTATATTTACAGATCACGAGCGTCGCTTCTCACGGGATACTATTCTGATAAACTGGGGATGCAAGTATGTGCATGTCACAATATATATTTAAATATATCTTGTATTAAACACATTTCTTAACATGTTTGTAATGGAAACAGAGAAACGTACTACTCGCAACACAACCCTATGGAATCCCATTACGGTTTAGACTTATAGCGGACCAATTGAAAGACGTTGGTTATGCCAATCACGCTATAGGAAAGTGAGTATCTATATACGTAATAGGAAAGTTTCTCTGTGTGTGTGTGTCTTCGTCAGGTCTATACACTTTTAAACAAAACGTTCTAGAGATACAAAATTACCTCACAACGTTCTGTTGCGAACTTGTAGGTCAACGCAACTATTTCGAACTGTCAATGTCGTGTCAATTCCAAGATAGGGGCAGTTCAAGTCCAACATTTTGTCATTGAGTGGTTATGTAGATGAAGGTGTCAACCACTTTGCAACAAACAACATTGCCACGATGTTTGGAACCTATCGTTATAAACATCCCGCAAAAACTCCAATATTGTTTCAGCAATAACTCGTTTCCACGGTTTGAAAACAAAATAAACAATCCTTGTGCAAAGCACGAGGTTCACGTATATGATAATATACAAGTACTAGAATGTAATCCCCGTGGTAGGTATGGTAACCACGGGGAATCTAGTATGTAGTAAACATTCCACGTGGTATCGATAGCATGCATCGATAGCATTACCATCGAAACGCTAACAAAAACTTATGCAAAATCAGTGGGTTACTGTTAAAAATCGAGAGGGTTACGCTACATCGATAAAATCGCGTTACGTCTCGCGCGTTATTTACGGTAACTATTATATAGTGATGATGATTATACGACTATTCTGTGTGAAACTTGCATAAATTGAGATTTCCATAAAATAGAAAAAAAATATAGAGAATAATTCGAACGTGAGAGGCGCAACATTTGCGCCCAATGTGGAATGAAAGCAACAGTTGCAGGAGTGATCAGTCATGATATTTGTGCGACACAGCACAGAATCGCACAGTAGCGAAATTTTGACACCTCTTAACAGCGGATATAAGCAGAATTCTCTCATCTTATAATAATAATAAAAATATGAAACTCGCATAAATCGTGTACTCCCTGTACAGTAAAAAGCTAGTTTATCGGACATGCACAAGAATTGTCGAGTGCCGTTAGATTGAATGTCTGCCAGACAAAAATCAGAGTGGCACGAGAACCCTCAATGTTAATTTGACATAATAAACAGGAAACTCATAAACAGAAATATTATGAAACATATAAGAAGAAAGAATTGGTTCTCTGATCACCATTCATTCGAAAGTAACGTTTATTTGATGAGTAATGACGATTGATTGTTGCTGAATGACCTCAATGTACCAGACCAATGTGTGCAATGTGAGTGTGACCTCATATTGACTGTAACGAGCAAAAGGAAAACGTGCCATTAAGGAAGAAAATGATTGCAGGTTAAACGAGATCATACAGTACTTTCATTTCACATTTATTTGGAGCACACAATTGTGATTATTTCAAAATTCTACCTGTGATTTATATTTTTTATTAAAAATTAATGTTTAAAAAAATCATTACCTTTAACGGACCAGATAGCTTTCACATCCAAAAATATTTGGAGGTGACGTTTCGTCTCGCACGAGGCGAGGTGTGTTTGGAGGTCCCGGTCAGTAAAGGTTACGTTTTTCAAAACGCTTATTATTTTTTAATCGATATGTATTTGAAAGTGGGGGGAAAGGACAATTTTTGTCCTATTTTGCTATAATGTAAAACATAATCGCCTATTCACGTTAAGATGGCACGTAGGATTTTGTGACTGGAAATACACGCCAACCTATCGAGGATTCGACTCTTTCCTCGGCTTCTACAACGGAGCTGAAGAAAATTATAAACATTGTACCAAGTACCTATCCAATAACAGCCAAGGTGGTATGTACACCTTATGTATTAGTATGTGACACTCCTTTGGTATCCAAAGTGATGGTGAATTTATATTACGAATATATTCGCATAGGAAACTGTTCTGGTTTTGACTTTCATTCTGATACGAAAGTGGCACACCAGTTTGATGGTCAATATTCATCGGTAAATGTTTTTTTTTCATTATATACTTTTAATACACTGCTCACAAAAATTAGATAAGATATTTCAAAAATTTTAAATTTAATTTAAAGCGAACACAAATACATTACAAAAAACAACAATAAGACACAGACTAATCAAACTACAACAAAAACACCTTTGACATACAAATTACAAATTAATGCATTTGTAATTTGACAAATGCATTATTTGTATGTCAAATGACAAATGCATTTGATATACAAATGCATGTCAAATGTAGTAGTAGTACAAGTGCACTACTATTGTAGTGCTAAACTAAATTGGAGCACTACAATAGCACTACAAAATGGTAAGATTTTAAAATATCCCCCAATTATTGTGAAAGCCACGTGAAAGCAATGATCATTGATTAAACTGTATATAAGTTATATTACAGGAAATTTATACAACGCATGCAACAGACAAAATCAATTCATGGAACAAAAACGACAAACCTCTATTTTTGTACGTAGCTTACACGGATACCCATTTTCCACTTCAGGTAATAAATGGTCTCATATCATACCTACGAATCAAAAATGTGACACTAATTTGATGGAATTTTGTTATTTTTAGCCCCCAAAGCGTTACATTGATATGTGCGACAAAAATGCGAACGAAGCTCGACTAAAATTTTGTGGTATAGCCTATTGTGTCAATTTCCAATTTTCAATTTCTAAGGGTCAGAATGAACAAATTGTCGTCTTAATAGGTGCAACGGCTGCCATTGACGAGGGCGTGCAAAACATTACCAATTCCTTAAAAACAAAAGGTCTGTACAATAACACGGTCATCATCCTTGTGTCCGATGTGAGTACATAATTTATATATACTCGATATGAGATTTGCAAACTTTGCTACACTATTTTGTCTTTGGTATCCTAAATCTATAATTCGATAAGTGTATCTGTCTCGCCTGTCATTGGCTATATAACTGCTTTATCAGTATTGACGTCGAATGACGTCATATGACATTTCCTAACGTCGTATGAAGTCATGAAGTTTGACGTCATATGACACTCACTGTCTGCGTTGCTTTGTCAGCGTTTATCTGCGCAACATCAAAACGTTTTTTACTTTGTGAGCTTTCTTCACTTCTTGTTTATAACACGTGGTATACATGGCTTAGCCATGGCTATGAGTTAAATGAATAAATAAATGTAACGAATATTCCGACAGCAATATGAGCTTAAACACCTTTCCCGTCAATTTGACGGGTTTAAAGCTAGTAATTAATATAATGGATAACGCCCTAATTAATATTTTTAGTGTTATTCTCAAATTTGTGTATTCATTCAGTTAATCTGTTAAAATGTTGAATCCACAAAAAAGTTTCGTAAACAGAATTGAATTTGTATTCCCAGCATGTCAAACTCATTTGGGATGACGGGCCGTACGAGCTGTTTCTTAATATTTCGTGGGCCACATTTGGGTATCGAATTAAAAAAAATCAAACAAACAAGAGTCTCACCTTTGAATAGTTTATTATATTAAAACAGTCGATCTTCAAAAGACTAAATAGGTGGACAGACATTTGTAATTTCTGGTCGTCCACAATGGCTGGGACAGTGCCACTAAATAATAATAATAATAAACGCAAAATTCACACAGACACATAACACCAGTATATTAATATACGAATAAAATTATTATGTTAATAATAACAGAAAGACTTATATTGGTGATAATTAAGACTGACGAAGACACCCACTGAGTACCAAGATGGAACTAACTTTTGTCACCAATCGAAGTTCGATTGTATTTTATAATTAAAAATTGTTGTTATTACGTTCACAGTTAAAAAGAAAACGTAATATTCAACTATTATTTTCAGTATTTAAACGGATAATTGCTTTAAAAAATTAGCAGTCACGCGAATTTTTTTTCTACATACAGTAGAGTCCTCTAACTCAATGTATATCGGACCAGCTGGTGACAGATTACTACAATTTGTCAGATTTACTAGATTTTGGAAACAAATCATCCTGTTTATTAATACACCAACTTAGCGAACTAACCACACAATACTGGGTATTCTATAAAGTATGAAAACAAGAAAAAACCCGTTACAGCAGTTAGTTATTAAATCCCTCTTCAATAACATAACTGCTTAGATAAAGCAGTCCATCAGAGTCACGTGTTTGACATGCCTGTAGTATTCCAAACTTATACCCATCTAATTACTTTTGGTGTTTACACCACAGAATGGAGGAGCAGTTCAATTTGGAGGCAACAACTATCCTCTTCGGGGCGAAAAGACAACCATTTTTGAAGGTGGAACTCATGTACCGGCTTTTGTGCACAGTTCCTTATTACAGAAAAAGGGATATATTAACAACAGGTAAAAGACTCAAATCTCAAATCCATTATTTTTAACTGTTTATATTGTTTTCTCGTTTAACGTGACACTTGCATCGAATGCATCTATTTGATGCAAGTGTCACAAATGCATCCATCAAATGAACCAACATTCACTCCTATTGTCTTTTCAAACATATCTGGTTTGATCAAAAAGCTCGGTACAAACGTTTTGGTATTTATTTGAAGTTCAACACAAAACTCGAAGTAGATAGTCTGCTTCAACGCAACTGATTCCGTATTTGGTACTTAAGAGACACACCGACTATCGAAGGCATGTCTTACGACTCTCACAGATGCGTTTAATTTAGTTAATTTGATGAATTGATCAAAACCTGACAACTTCAAAGACTTGTGTAATCATGCAGGCACGATCCCTCGACATCTTTGAAAGCGTAGAAGGCATAAAATACCTGGCGCAAATGAGTTCATGCAGTGGGGCAATCCACCAGAATAGATACAAATTTCAATTTTTCAACCAAATCTGTTGAACGTATAAGTTAAATTCCATTTAACTATCAAGTATCGCTCTGCAAATACACGGACGGAAATACACTTTCATCATGGCGTATGAAAGTTCCAGGGAAACTGATTACAGTAAGGCACCTACTGTTTATCACTGCATATTGGCCTGATTCAAGAGGCAACTGTAGTTTTATTCCGTACACGAGCAAGAATGATTCAAGACTTTAACTTGGAATAATTCCCTAATTAACTTAAACTAATCTAGATAGTTAACGTTGTACAAGCAGTTCTCTCACTGGTTACCCTTACAACAGCTCCTTTATTAATACAGCATGCAGTATTGTAATCTCAGTTTGTTTTTCTAAACAGATTAATACACGTCTCAGATTGGTATCCCACCATTCTGCATCTCGCAGGGGCAGCACCAGGTAATATCTTCATAAATATACTATCCAAATTACTATAACATTTCAAACTGTAAGTAGATTTACCCAAGTGGTAAATCACATATTGTGGCACATGTAACCGGAACTCTCTTCTTGGTATGCGATATATGAAACAAATTTCAGACAAGAGTGACATTGTTTCTCAGAACAAAGTTTGTAAGTCTGTCGAGAGTCTCATACAACGAGTTTCATTGATGCAGACCCTCGTTACAAGAAAAACTCGTTAAATGTCTAATTTTTGAAAAAAAAAATCCCTCAATTCGTGAAAGAGTGGACACATTTTCTAAAATACAATAAAATCTTTTCAAATCTTTTCAGTTTACATAATGAGCATATAGATAATCTACGTGATTTATAAATTTCTCTTTTTCTCAGTCATACATTTTCGTAATGTTTCTTTTAAGTTCAATTCTTTTAAATTAAGTGAGTCAATTTTTCTTTCTTTCGCTGCCTTTACGAGTCAAAGTGTAGAATTACTTCAAGAAGCTTTATTTTTTAAAAATTAAAACCCCAATGGGCAAGAAAAAATTATGCACATACATCATTACAAGAGTTGTCAAGTGATAGCCCACGGGCTTCTCCATTGAATCACCAAAAAATGCTCATCGTCGGAATTTTGCTCGTTGTATGAAAAGAAATTATACTCGTTGAAACCGCTCCTTGTATAATATCACGTTTAAAAATTAGCTCGTTGCAGGAAGCTCGACTGTACAGTACATGTTTTAGAAATCATACCAATGAAAGTTAAAAGTCATTCCAGTTTTTGATACGATTCCAGTTTGACGCGTTACCTGTGTAAGTAGTTTAATCTCAAAATATTCACAGTGTTGGGGATTGATGGAGTCAACCAATGGCCTACGATAAGTGAAAACAAAACATCGCCAAGAAAATATCTTCCTTACCACATGGACGTTTATCCCAATGGTTCATATAGTGCTGCTATAAGGTGCTTATGATTAAAATTATCGTTTCAAGTGGATTTGATTGTATCAAAAACAATTCTAGCTTTCACTATTCCACTAAAGGGATATCAGATACAAACTGATAGAAGGATCAGGAGGAATTTCAAACACAACAGTATCGGAAGACAACACCACTGACTGCAGTTTCAACGAGTCATGTTATTCATGGTACATTGACTACACTCGTCCATATTTTGATCTAACTGACACCACCACAAGGCTCTATGATTTGCAAGGTGGAACATGGTTTCATACAAAGTGTTTATTCTCTCGTTTTTAAAAAATCGAAAATCACAGTAATTGTTTTTGTTTGTTTTTGCAGCTGATCCTTCAGAAAGAAATAACATTGCAACAAAAATGCCTGAAAAATTACTTGAGCTTAGCAATCAACTACGCCTATTCAAATCGCAAACTAAACCATTTGCAAATTTTCCACCCGACCCAAAAAGGAATTCAGATGACGACATTAATATGCCTGGATGGTGCAAGGCGTATTATAATACGCCTTTTTTGTTTTTGTTATTGTAATTATTGTTGCATTGTTTTCTAGTCTTGATGATTGTGATGATTTGTCTCTATGGGACGTAAAACCAAATAAATAAAAATAAAATAAAAAATACACCGGATAAAGTGTATCGATAATATTACAAAAAAGTTTGTAATATTAGTGAGAACGTGAAATTAATTGAAAATAAACTCTTAAAAAAAAAACATTCACAGCGTGAAAATAAATGAAACCAAGTACAAATGAGAGCCAATAAAAAACAAAGCTAACGATGAACAATATTAACAATTTATTGATAAGTCTGTTAAAACTAGATCTCGGATTAAAATGCACTAAAAATGCATGAAAAATATGCATGCAAATATGCATTAAAAACCCTCGAAATATGCATACAAAAATGAAAATATGCATGCAAAACTTCCCAAAAATGCAGTAAAATATGAAAATATGCATACAAAATAATTCTTGTTGATAGGTGTCCTTCAAAAATACAAAAATCAAAAGCATATTATTCAAATTTGTTTAAATTTTTATTCCCGTGTTGTAGAATTAGAAATTTCTTGTTGCATGATATTTACAAATATCAATAGAATCGATTAATATTACATAATAGCACAAAGCTAAAAAATAAGAGTAACATATTCTATATCTAACGACGACTGAAAGTATCATGCTCTTGACATGCACGACAAAACACATTTTTTTCATTATTGGTGAATTTGTTAGGAAATGATGCATTCCATGTTTAAGTGAAGCAGATTTTGCTTGCTTTTCCATAGGTATTATGGATATTGTAAAAAAATTTAAAATGAATATATTTGGAAAATAAACTGCAAACTTATATGTACTTATATGGGGCTTACACCCCAAAACATTCTCTGCAAAAAACGACCCATTTTTAATTTAACCAAAAAAAAAACCAGTATGCTCTACAACTTGTGAGGTGAAAAATTAATCCAGCTGTAAAGCCCATTGTACGTCAACTCTTTCAATCAAATTCCATCGATTTCAATTGTTTTTCTGACGTCATACACGTCTTTCGGTCAAACAACGAAACGCAACTAAAGCACTGAAACGCGCCCGGACGTGTGAATGATGCCAGAATAAGAAAAACAGTTGGAATCCACGGAATTTGATAGAATAAGTTTGACATGTAAGAACCTCTTTAATTCAAGATCAACGACTGTTAGTTAAGATTGACATAACTAATAAGATCTATAGTGACTTCGAAACATGACTTGTGTCGTGAGCTTCTTGAGCGTGAGCGTGAGCGTCTTGTTCGTAAGCTTGGCTTACGAAATTCGATGATTGATTATTATAATACGAATGTTTTTGAAATAAAGAATCAACACCCTAAAAATAAAAACAAACCCCAAAAATTTCTTGTTACTTTAGAAAAAAAAACCCAACCAATGCAACATTCTAGCATTTTGAAATTCAATTTTCAACAACGATCAACTTATGTGCCTCCCACCCCCAAACGTTTCACCTGACCCTAACAAAATATCCTTCAAATTTTGACAAGAACTATGACATGGATGATGCAACACATATGATGATGAATCTAAATAGTGTAAGATATCTGATCCGCATTTAAAATTAATTTAACCGAGATAAAATTAAGCGAAAAGACAACACTTACTAGTATGGAAATTTACGATGTTGCATCTTTTACGACCGTACACGATAAAGCTTCTCTGAATCTGTAATGCATAAAAAACAATAATTTTAAACTATGAAAACAGAACCTCCCTTCTGTGTGCACAACTTTGTCTACTACAAACCACACACACTCTGCAGTAGTTTAAGTTTACCACTACTATGGTGATTCAATTTTACACGATGAAAACCTACTGATTAAAAGCAGAACCACAACACAATTAAACATGAGCAACAAGTAGAATTAAGATTAAATTCACATCTAGTTTGATCTGATAGGTTGCCAGACAGGAAAATAAACTTTACGGCTAGAAAATAATAAATCCTGTGTGCTCAAGGTCGATACGACAACACGTCCAATCAGTTTGTATCCTTGATAGGCAAGTCCGATAACATCCAGAGATGTTATGCTAGCTTATCAAATGCACAACGGTTTGTGTCTTTGAACGGAACAGATGTTCACCATGAAGCAAACTATGTTAACTGTGTTGCTCGTTGGATTACTCATCGTACCTGGTTTTATGCAGGACGAGGAAGGTGTGTTGGTGCATGTTAATAACGGTGATGTGCTGGGCGAAGTGACGAAGGATGAAAATGGAAATGAGTTTTACGCTTTTCGTGGAATTCCGTATGCAGAAGCACCGGTTGGTAACTTGAGATTCAAAGTAAGTATACTCGTTTTATATCTATATAGCGTACTTATTTTATATTTGCAATGTTCCATAAACAATTTAAAAAATATGTACATGGCAAAATATTATGCAAAAAAATAACACTTATCAGCAGGTTAGGTTTATGCAAAGTACAGTACTGTAGTTGTTTAAACTGTGTTAAGGAAAACTAAGTTTCAATTCAAAACAAGTGGCTACGTAGAAATTAATTAAATGCATCATAAATAATTTGTCGCACATTTAAGTTAAATACAATAAAATGTATCAAAAGGTTTCTTGCTATTTTTTTTATCCGATCACTGTTTACACTTAGTGCCTTATTTCCTAGCAAGGTTAATTAAAAATATCCAGCAATTATATTAGCTGCTAATCGGATGGATAAAGTCCTTGGCCAAATAACATATCTTAATGATTCAATTATTGTACAAAACGTCTCGTGGTCATATTGAGTTATGGGATCAAATTTATATTCATACACGACCAATGTATCTACAACAAATAATTCCGTTTAACCACAAAATGTAAAAGTATATTACGGAGAAAGTAATGGCATTTATTTTAGTAAAGTTGATAACAAACAGCAAATAAATTTCAACGTTGAAAGACAAATAAACCATTATTGTTGACACTTTTTAAAAAAATTTTCAAATTAAAAAAAAAATAAAAACTCAAACAAAAAATTATAAACGACACATACTCCAAAATTGTGGATATTTTTTTTGTATTATTTAAAACCACATTACTATTACAGAAAACCTATTAAGGAGATAACAGACCAACATGACCTGTTATGTCCCATCACACGACGGCAAGCATAGCTGTACAACCATATATAAAAAACAGCACCAAGAAACAACTCTAAACTAACCAAGTACAAAAGTAAACCAAACACCAAAACAGAAAAATACCAACACGCATAATATGAAACAAACCAAATTCCTACAACGTATTTTCCAACAATTTGCCTTTGAGGATTCTTTTAAACATAGCTCTATTTAAGGTAGAATCTGCCGGAGACAGTCTGTTCCATAGAGCACATCCTCTATAAGCAATGGAGTTCTGGGCAAAAGTTTTTAGATATCCAAGAACTATGTAACCGGTAAATTCCCACATCAGAAATTTTTAGTAACCTATCGATATTGTCAGATTGGGTCAAATCTTCAGCAAATACCAACAAGCATCAAGTTATTACCGATGAAAACAACGAGTTTGCGTTTCAACTATACAAAGTAAAAGGCAGAAACCATCTCATCGTTTTGATACGGATTCCCAAAGGCAACAGAAGAGTGAAGGAGATAATACTGAAACTTCGGGAGAATCCTACCGTGATTTTCACAATGCCGATCCACTCCAATATCCTATCGAGCCGTCATATGCTCAAGGTTAACGGAACTGATGATCTTATTAACGAAAGTGATAAGAACATCTTACCGAAGAAACAGCTGACTAGAAAAACCAACCTTGTTGGGAGCAGGTACTAAAATGGTTCCTATACGAGCACCAAAATCTGTACGAGTTAGTCTTGGCAATGTCAGTGATGATGTAACACCTGATGAATTGAAATCTATCATTGAATCGTATGACCACAAAGTTATCCAGTGTGCCAGGTAGAATAAAAAGTGGCAATATATGTATACTCGATCAAGACACACTATCATAAACCAATTGTTACGGTTAAGTTTGTCTTTTCAAGTTTAAGCCATATAGCGAATTATCTTACTGATAGGTTTTTCCAAGTCAGGAATTCTATCGAACCCCGGATTTCATCTAACAATGGTTACTTAGGGCCCCCGATTGACTTCTTTGTTGTACTCTGTCGGGTCAAATACTCTTTTCATATATCGATGACAATTCTTAGTATACCTTTCCCCTAAAATACAAGTATCGTGTTGTAAATTTTTTTCTTAAAGATGATATCTCAAGGTTGCATACCAAGATAAGATGATGAAATTGAATCCCATTAAAATTAAACAAATCTGTTTCTATAGGTTAATTTTATCAAAAAGATGAAATTAAGTGTTATTTTTTATTCTCAACTTACGCTTGGCGCTCATATTTAGTTCCTGGTATCAAATATGAAAAAAAATATCTTGTGAAACGTCTTAAGAATCCCTTGAACGATTCAGAAAACAAATCGTTTGTTATTTAAAAAATTACAAGTATCTTGACAGAATTTTATTGTGGGGAGACGCCATGGGCATTCGTCGACTTTTTGTAGCCAGTGCCTTCTTTATATTCCATTAGGAAGAAAATAAAAGAGGCACTATTGTAGCCTTCAACGGTCTACTTAGAATGTTGTTCAATTGGGGTTATGTTTCGATGTCTTCAAAATGTAGATGCTGAATGTCATCAACACACTTACAAAAGTGTGTTATTTTTTATAGAGTTTTTTTAACCATCTTTACTATATTAATTGATTATTTGTTTTGCTGGACCCTGTGGACCGGAATAAAGTAATAATAACATTCAAGCTCAACGTCCGGGGAAATTCACCGTGACTAGATTTAAAGATAAACAAGACTGAAAACAATTTCACAATCTCTTAAAACTTAAGAATACCGGTACCCAAAGAGCTTGGTACTCAGTATTATCTGTTTAAATTCAATACCTAGTTGATGTAACACACCAAAAAATAAATAAAGATCCATGAAAACATTTTCTATGTATAGGCTCCTGTACCCAAACGACCATGGGATGATGTGCTAAATGCAAAAGCCAATGGACCACTATGTCCTCAAATGCATATATTCAACCCATCTGAAGCTGAAGGTGCAGAAGACAACTGTCTTTGTCTTAACGTCTACACGCCAGTGGTAGGTTCTCAAAACTAAAATTGATATTAAAATAAACTTAGCGTTGACAAAATGTTTATGCATGAAGCTTGCCAAAAAAGAAGAGCCCAAATTGGATGTTATTGTTCACATTCATGGCGGTGGTTTCATGTTTGGAAATGGTGGAAGTGACGAGTATGGACCTGCACGGTTCATGCAAAAGAAAAAGGACATTATCCTCGTCTCTGTTACCTATCGAGTGTCAATATTCGGTAAGTTGAGAACTGTAGCATAAGTTATGAAAAATTAGCCATTTTATACAGTTTTTTCTTAGGTTTTCTGAACACTAATGACTCTTCGTCCAATGGAAACTATGGTCTCTTGGACCAGCTGGAAGCCCTTCGTTGGGTCCAGAACAACGTTGAACAATTTGGTGGAGATCCAAAAAAAGTTACTCTGCTTGGAGAAAGTGCTGGAGGTGCTAGTGTGCTTTACCACATGCTGTCACCTCTGTCTAAAGGTACTTTTGTTTTAGCAATTTCAAATACTGTTAATGCTTTCGTTGCTAAACAACAAGTTTTGTTAGGACTTTTCCACAAAATTGTGGCAATGAGTGGAACACCTCTAGATCCATGGGCGTTTCAACCAACACCGCTTCGTTGGGCACAAGAGGTAGCGAGACAAGTTGGATGCACGGAAGAGAAAACGAAGATTGCCGACTGCCTACGAAAAATTGATGCCAAGCAATTAGCAGAAAACAGTGTTTCCACGGTAAAATATTACACTGAGCCACAGCCACTATTATTAAAAGCCACAGAGTCATTTCCATTAATGAACGTATTTAGAACTGTCATTTGAAATGATACATTTCATAGCTGCTAGGTATAAATCTGATGCATTTTGGGCCGTCCGTGGATCATCACTTTCTTCCTGACACTCCTTATAACCTCATCAAACACAAACAGTACAATGATGTTCCACTGTTGATGGGTGTCACCAAAGACGAAGGAGACCTTTTCGTTCACAGTGATGTACCATTAAATACTATTTCACTACAATTGTTCAAGAAACTCTTCCCAAATATGCTGTCTCTCATTTTAGGCAGAACTTTTTCGAAAGAACTTTACACTCGTGATGAAGTGATTCAATCTTGCATGAGTACAGTACCCTCGGTTCCTAACAACGACAAAGTCTTGGAAAAAGTAGTCAACAAATATTATCCCAAAAAAGATACCTTCACCAAACAAGAACTTATTACAACGTTGCGAAAGGTAAGTTGAGTGCTAAACCATGATATTGCTAATATCAAGTTTTTCATCAAATAAAAACAAAATTATTCAATATTTCCAACAGATCTTAACCGATGGCTCTTTCCATAATTACATGTATCAAACTGCTAAAATGATGTCTGAAAGAGGAACTCAAATCTATTTCTACATGTACGATTACGAAGGCGAAGCGCATGTCCTCAATCAACTCTTCCACGATGACATCAAATTCGGTACCTTCATTATTCATTACACTACCATCGATTCACCTGCTGATTTCTGTCTTTTTTAACACAGTAGGGTCTTACTTTATGGCGTTCCACTATTAGTGAGGTGTGATCAATATTATGTAAATGCTCACTGCATTTAGCTTGTTATTTCAGCATGATACACTCGTGTATTTTGTTTGTCTTGTAATGTACAGTATATTTGCTTAAGTCACTTCATATTATTCTGATATTTCTTTTGCACACTTGTTATACGATGGTGTAAAGTGTTATGTTCAACTTTTAAGTGATTCTCTTCTTGACAAGGACTCTGGAATCTGATTCTATTGTAGAAAAAAAATCATAGAAAAGAAAGTCAAAAACAAGACAAAAAAAACCAAAAAAGTCAAAAAATAATTTTTTATATAACTTTATTTCCTACAAACCCCTGATTCGCCGTATGGGCCTTACACCATTCTAAACCTCTTATGATTCTATTATAGGTGTTGCGCATGCCACGGATCTGTTCATGTTCTTCCAAGGACAGTTTTTTGGTCAAGCCAAATTAGAAAGCGAATCTAGCCAACGAGTGAAAGAAAATTTCCAAAAAGTGGTCATGAATTTCGCTAAAACCGGGTAACTGAATTGTCTGAAAATATTCTCTTGTAGTCAAGTTTTCGTGTTGGTTAATTTGAATCGATAGAAAAGTTACAATGATATTTTCCTCTTACTAGCAACCCGAACAGTGATAACGAAGAACCAATCTGGCCGCGATACAAAGGGTCCAAGAAAATCGACGTTTATCATATTAATGATCAATGTTCCGTATCGACCTATGATCTTGATCACAGTGACATGTACAAATTCTGGGTGAAAGATATCACTAAAGCTACAAAGGAAATCCTAGCCAAGAAACGAGTCAAAGAAGAACTATAGACACAAATGTTAGAACATCCAAACTGAGAATTAAGTACACACAAGAACAAAATAAACATAGGATTACAGTATTGATCAATTATCAATGATTCGGTTACATACTCAAGTGTTGCTCAAACAAATTAATCAGCAGTTTTACTCAAGATCATTAGCAGTATCAAATAATGTCATTAGCAAAAGCATCTGTTGAATCATGACATAAAACAGTAATGTCAATATTGACACCCAAGTCATTAATTGTTATATAATGAATAACTCGATAATAAGTAATGACAATGTTGACATTATGATGGTAGCAAATCATTTATGTTAACTAACGTACCGCATTAGCGACAGTTTATATCCATGTGATGTTAATCAAAAATTGAGTACAAAATAAACTCGATACTAGTCGATTCAGTATTATTATTTACTAATAGATAGGAAAAAACAAACCCTTTCCTCACCAAATCTTAAGTAGAAACGGTTTTCATGTATTTTCAACGCTGAAGATGAGTGCCATCCATTTATGGAGTGTGTGGTAGCCGATGTTAAACTCACTGTTAGTTTTAATTCGCAAAGGAATTCAACGCTAGAAAAAATATATACATATATGCAAATTAAAAACTGATAAGTAAAACGTAAATATTGTATATAAATTGATTGCAACAGTACGTAAACATTTAACTCACAAGTAATAAGTTAATATTGTATAATAGATTTCATACAATCTTACTAAATAAAACCCAAAAGTGATGTTTTTCGATTGCCGATTGGTTGATGAATTTGAAAGTTTATACAATAAAGGCAACGATGAATTAATAGATGAATGTTGTTTTGGAATTGACATGAAATTCTCGCGCTATCTCTGTATTGTTGGGTCCGGTGATATACATTTAAATTTCAAACAGTATTCGTTGATTTTTCAACGGGTTTAAGCTAGTATTCATATAATACTAAGGTACCGATTTTGTAATTACCTTTGTGTTTTATTGGTGAACCAAAAGTATGGATTTATGGACACATTAATTCATTAAGATTGATCGATCGTGAAATAGTTAAAAATGAAATATTGCCATAAGTAATATTTAAATTAAAACCCAAATTCCCAAAAACTAGCCCTCTGGTGGCTCTGCACTTCAATTTTAATCCTACCATGAATTAAACCGGGCATTTGCAATTCACTAAAATTTGCAAAACTTTCTTAATATTAAAGTGCTCCCATTACATAGCCTATGCTTTTAAGTTATTTACTTGACATCTAGACAATTTTGCAAGACAACATTTTATCGTATATTGGAACTTCTGTTAGCCGAGACGACCGCTTGTGGCTTGTATATTTGGTTTAGAAAGTATAGAATGTGAAAAGAAGTTTGTGAAGTTTTGACACATGTGAAGTTTTGACGTAATCACTACAAAGTTTCCTTACAGTTAGATAAAAAAATTATCTAACACTATCGATACTTGGTATCCTTGATCAACTCGTTGACCTAAGGAGTTTAATAAAAAAAATGATAACTTTCATTGTCAACTTTTGAACCTTGGTAGAAATTATAGAATCCAATCTATGAACACGTGATAAAAAGTGAAAACGATTTAGATAATAATTATTTGTTATTTTAAAACTTTTCATGTTTTGGGCCCGCCAGCAGTTGCTTGTACTTAGTTATGGGTTTGGTTTGTTTTGCAGGTTAGATTATGAAAATAAAAACGAATTATACATTTGATACGTTTTTGTATTTTTTCCTAATCTAACCTGCAAAACAAATCCATAATCAAAAACAAGCAAGTAGCACTGAACTGCTAGCAGGCCCAAAACAGGAAAGGTCTTTATTTTGTATACTAGATACTGCTGTTTTGCTCAATCAAGTTGCATGAAGGCAAATTTTTTATTATGTCATGGATTTCAAAAGTTGTCATACTAGATTTTGAATTTTCAAAAAAATTTGAAACTTATGTATTGCAACTTCATTTAGAATATCTTGACGGGAAAATAATACTGCATAAGAATCAAAACACAATAAAGATAAAATGTGTTTTTCTGTCAACATTTGAACACGATGGCGTAGTCTTGTATATTTATAATAAAATATAGACAAAATTTAAATCACTTCAACTCAAGATAGCAAAGTTGAGGTTATATAATATTTATAAAAAAAAAAAATTAATGCTTAAAAATAAAACCTTTATAACCGGAAATCGATATAACATATGATTACAACATACTTTCTAATCTAAATAAAAGCTATCTAATCTAACTTCTGAGAAATCTTATCAAACATTTTCTCAAAAAGTTTCAACACTTTCATCTTTGCAGACATGAGTTTACCGGGTGGGGCTCAGCTCTTGCTGCTAGGGCTTGTAAGTACATTTTTAGGGCAATATGGATTTTGCGAACAACCAACTGTTCAACTAAATCTTGGGAAAGTTCGTGGTATAGAATCAGTGGATGAAAATGGAAATGCATATTACTCATTTAAAGGAATACCTTATGCAGAGGCTCCAAAAGACAATCTTCGATTCAAGGTAAACCCCAAAAAATGCATATAACTTTCATTAGAAGATAAACAAAATGTCGATAAAAATAACTTATTCAAAAGTGACTTCGGGCATCGGACAAAATGTTTGTTTAGCGAAAAAAAAAAAAATAAAAGCCTTTAAAAAGGAAAGACCACCATCCTACTCGCCATACTAGTAAATCTCGCCGTACTTATACCATACTAGTAAATAGCCCGTCAAAACTGACGAGAAAGTTATTTGTTTATTTAACTCATATTGATTTGCAATATTCGTTACAGTTAGAGTATCGATTTCGGTGGCATTTTTACACATGGTGAGGTGACGCTAGTAAAAACACTGACACTGCCACACAGTGGAAGTTTCTAGAAGATTCTTGATAGTTCTAGAAGGTTCTAGAATTCTTTCTTTATGCCCAGGTGCAAAAGAAAGAACCACGTGATGTTTCTTGTCCAATG
>JAQIWH010004027.1:0-18091 GCA_034695005.1 Cryptops parisi | reverse complement strand
TAAATCATTTTTTGTGCATATTTTATACTAAATGATATTTCCTAAGCCTGGTTTACACATAACGTTTTGTCGCCAGTAATCAGTTTGACAGATAAGATTGACGCCAAAATCGCGTTCCCACAAACTCATTCAGTTCATGCAATTCGTCAAACTTGCTGCCCACATGTACCGTTTTTTCTTAGCAATCTGGCATGATCATGCTGAACAACTAACGACAAAAAAATTACGTGTAGACCAAGTTTTATACATTTATTATGTTAAAACATATTTTCTTTATGAAAATTCATTATAGTCGGGTAATTTTTATCATTTTTAGAAAAGTTGTCTTAAGAAAAATACGCTGGGTGACATTGGCGTAATTTTTTATTGCTAAATTGTAAATTCTATGTGATAAGTTTAAATTCTCAATTTTAGTTTTTTATTTATTTATATTACAAATATGTTTATGCGAAAAAAAAGTGTTTTTTTTCTAAAATTTGAAAAATTATTGAGAAATATAATAATTTTAGAAAAACGCGTTAAATGACACGGTCTTAATTTTTATGGTTGATCTAAATTTTTGAAGTTTTTGTTTTTCAAAAATCGTGTTGGGAAGTTTTGATTTGTTTTTCGTGTTTAAAATTTTAGTTTGGTTTGTGAATTCACTACTCTATCTCATACATAACCCCAATCAGTTTTTATAACTTGAGTTGTTGGTTTGCTTGTAATAGTATATGTTATTCTATTTTGTTGTTGTTTTCTTGGCAGTTTTGGAGATGGGTGGGGATATGGAATGAAAAGGCGCATGCGCACAAGGAATTTTTTTTGACACCGCCATAAAGCCATAAATGTCATCTGCGAAGCCCTATGGGAATGTCGAGCCAGGGTGGGTTGTGTCACCCAATCATAGCTGTCTTTTAGTTATGACGTCAAACCAGCAGCCAATGACTCACCCGCCTTCTTCCAAAACGAGCCAAATATTGCAATAAATATTATCAAATATTAAACGACTATTCCCCTCCATCTTAAATATTTAGCGAGATAACTAATGTGTATTTTTTATACTGTTTTCTTTTTCTTCAAATTGTGCTCCGATCGTGGTGATAAAATTTTCATTATATGATGTTAATATGTAGGTAACTTTTTTTGTGTGTTTCACTATGTTGACTTGAATAGGGGAGAAACGAGATGGTGATGACTAATGGACACACTTTCTCTTTCTCATTTAGTCGTTCTTCCCCTCCATATGTTTATGGGTAGTAGGTAGTAGCGAGAAAATGATTTTTCTTCTCTTCGTTTCGACAGATACGAATGCGTATCGGAAGTTATTCATTTGATATGCTTTCCTTTTTATATACATACATATAGACCTTTTCTTCGCATTATTTTTCTTTATTTGGCACATTTCCTTTCTCCTCCCTCCATGAAGGGAACTCTTAATTGAAATATCAACAATAAAAAAGCCCTAAATCATGATGGGATGTCTCGATAACCTTTATCGTGTCCCCACGGTGCGGAGGCACCTCTTCATCCGGGTACCGGAAACAGTGCACGGGACGAAAACCTTTGTTCAACATCAATATAAACACCTATTAAAACCGTTTGACAGGTGAAGGGTGTCCTTTAGGCGTGTAATGGGATATATGGGTCAGATTTGTGAAATGACTGGATTGAAAATGACACAAGTTGAAAATAACGACATAATGAAGTGTTTTACAACGTGTGCTATAAATCGTTGGCACGATGGTGAGATATTTTGTTGTTGTTGTTGAAATGTTATGTTTTTTAAATGCTATTAATGGCAAAAGTTGTTGCTTTTTGAGGGAAGGGGAGGGGATGAGGTTTTTTTTTGATGTTTTTGCTTGTGTGTTAGTTTGTTTTTTTTAAGTGTTTGTTTTAGTTTATCTCGAAATTCCATCTTCGCACGTGTTGTTGATTTTGACAGTTTAAAATTTCTCAACGCCACTTTCCAGACATGATGTCGTTAAATTGAACCAAATTGAAAACAGTTGTGACTTCAAAAATGAACTATGGTTATACAACTTGACAAGCGAAGTATGACAGTCACGTGATGGATTAAGAAAAATTGTCGAATTAAAAAATTACGAGTTTACGGTTATATAATATGTTCAGCTTTATTTTTATATTTAATTTTAGATACGCGTGTGTACATGTAAACATATACAGGATGTATACTTATATGTACATACAGGGTGGAAAAAATTATTTTTACAACTTTAATCCAAACGTAGAGCTACTACAAATAGATAACGCAGTATAAGTTTATCGCTTTTTATGTATCTTTCTCTGTACAACACACGACAAAATAATAAGAACAAAAAATTTAACAAATTTAATGAAAAACATGCTATGAAAAACATGGGCCCAAGTGATGAGCCCGGAAGAACTTCCTACCGTACAGTTGAAAAGATCATTTTCATACAGGGTGTTTCTAAAAGATGTTGTTAAACTTTAAATACAAACGCTATGCGTCGAAACAAATCAAATAACCAGTGTAAAATTGGAAATGCATTTCGAGATAACACAGGATAAAGTCACGTAATTGCATAGGCTTGTTGTTTCATAATCGCGTATGAGTAATATGCATTTTCGGACCCATATTTATATGAACTTTTTGCTTTGTTTTGAAGTGGTTTTAATTTGACTCGATCTTTTAGGAACACATCGTATATCTTTTTTTTTATGAATGCATGATATTTATTAGCAATTCTATTGACTTTGCAATACAACAAGAAATATGGATAAGTATTGCGGTTTTGTTTTTTTTTTAATATTTTTTTTTTCAACATCTCTTAATTTACCAAATTGCATTTCTACATTTTAGGGTTTATATGACAGCTATACTATCCTTTAGTCAAGAAAAAAAACCAAACAGAAAACAAAACTCCACACTAAACTTGTATACACAACAGCAACTGAAAACCGCAAGCGCATTCATAATTAGACTAATGGGATGGCATGATGTGGAAAAGGAAAAGAGGGTGTTTGTTTCACTCGTATGCGTTGTTGTTTTTTTATATATTTAATTTGCTTGTTCAGAAAAGGGTATAAGGAAGAAGAAAGGTTAGGTGGGGGAGAGTATTTAAAAGTGTGTGTGTGTGTGTTTGTGACAGGTAAAAGTGGGAGGGTTTGTTTGCTTCTTGGACAAAATAGTGTCCAGTGCGAACCGAGGATTAGACGTTCTTGACAGTTCGAGGTTCCTTTTTCTTCAAAGTCGATTCAGCACGAATTAAATCACTCCTTGGAAGCTAGAAAGACATTCCTTGCTATGGTTTTTAGTTTTTTTTTTTTGGGAGAGGTTCCATTTTTATTTTGTGTGGCAGTTTGGATTTGATAGAGTAGGTTAACATAGAAAGGAATTGGCTTTTTTTTTAGGTTGTTTTGAAAGAAGCTCTCACGAATTGGTGCTGAAGTTGTTAAAATGTTTTGTCGGAAATGTTTGTTCCTTGTTGTGTGTGACATTGATAAAAATATACATTTTTTGTGTGGTTTGAATTAGGTATTTTGCATTTTTTTTTTGCACGTTTGAAAGAAATTGTAAATCATTGTGGATTATACAACATTTATAAATGAGACTACATTTTGAAAAAAAACAGAGGGGAGTAATTGTAATAGTTGTAATTTAGATATTAATTTTTTTTTATATGGAGGGTGTTCTTAAGAGGTCTAGTCAAATTTTGACCACAGATTTTACGCATCAAAACAGAGAAAATGGCAATATATACATGGGTGCGAAAATGCATACGAATTGCATACCTACAGCGATTGAGACAAATAAGCCTATGGAATGATGAGACTTCACCATGTGTTATCTTTCATAAGGGAAGCATTTCTGGATCTATGTTTATATGGATTTTTTGCTTTGTTTTGATGCGTAGTATATGCGGTTAAAATTTGACTAGACCTTTTAGAAACATCCTGTATATACTGCTGTATTGAGTTGTGCAATAACTGTTATAGAGTAGAGGACTCTTCTTCCTAACTCGTATAAATCGTTAAGTTAAATTTAACATCGAAAATCGCATAAATCGAAAATGGTAAATGTCAAAATTGTCATGAAGTGGTAAATCTTCAGTGTGCAATCGCCTTTTTAGGCACTCGTGTACCATCGCACGAAATCGCGTAATAACGAAATTTTCTCGGATATAACGAGCATCTAGGAGAATTTTTTTCGTCGCATATTAGCGAAATCGCATATAAGGAACTTGCGTAAATCTAAAACTTCTGTACTTTCACCAGTGTAACAGTTGCGTAGAAAACTGCAACAATGGTTTTCTTAGCGACGAATGGGATTGTTATAGTAACACTGTGGTAACAATGGTTTCCATGGAAATTGATTGCTATTTGCTAAGCAACGGGTTGTCATGGAGAGTTTGAACGCTCGTTTCCTAGACAACAGGTAGTTCAGCGTCTATTTTCATTTAACTTTTAACGATCGTTATCGTTGTTAATGACAGCTTTCTGTAAATGTTGCTTCAACAACATTTTAAAAGTGGTCATCGTTTGAGGTATTTTCTAGAACGGTTTGAAAATGTTAATTGAGGGGGAAATTTATTCGTTCACTTGAATGAACAACAACGCACTGTGAACATTTTGGTCGATGGCGGAATATTTCAACCGCATCGACTTTTTCTTTTTATTTTCATTCTTCCCAGTTAGTAGTGATTCACAACGTGTGAACTGTGACCGAAACATGACATTGAAAACTTGCGACATGGTCGTTTTCATGTTACTTTAAGTAGCTACCATAGTTACACGATGCTTTGACTACGTATGTGTAGTAACAGATGCTCAAGTAATTGGTGAGATATATATTTGTGTGCTAGCCAAACATAAACTTTGCGACGTTACTACTACAGTCAATACTATAATATATATGTTGTTGCTGTAGTAGTAGGCGTAGTATTTTCAGCTGGTGCCAAATGTCGATGTCATTTTAACACCCACAGTTAACAGCAGTCACAGCCATGCCAACCAGACATTGTTGTGACGGGGAGGGGGTAAAAGCATGTGTGTGTTTGTCTGTCTTTGACAACTCGCCCCACTGAATGAATGAACGAACCAACCAACGAACGAACATAGGGATGGATGGATGGATGGATAGATGGATGGACGGGTGGATGACGACGCAATTTAGGGATTAGGACAGGTCGATGAATAATAGCGGTTCATTGCGGCTGCCCTTCCGCTTGGTAGAACGGAATGGCGCATGCGCAGTTCGCTTTCTCGGTCACGCCGCCTTTTAATTTTTCACGGGTTTCAGCCTGGGGTTGATTCATTGGGATCTCTCGCTCAACTTTCGTTCTCTCTGTGTATAGTCTTTGCTCTGTGTGGTGCGGTGGTCTGTGTTAGGGGTAAAAGTAGACTTGACATATAAAGCAGCAGCAGTTTGCGAGCAAAATTTTGGATTCAATCCCTAAATTCAATCCCTTTTGCACAGCTGTTAAGTGAAGCTGAAGTTACAACTTAAGGCTTCTGTTGGGTTTCGCGGGGCTTTCCCATGCAAATTGACAACATTATCAATACTTTTAATTTCTTTTTTACACTGTGGAGGGGACAATGTCTTAATTTCGATTGTTTTGTTTTTACACTGAATAATTGATATTTCATACGCCAGACATTACTGTGTATCGGTGAATGTGTTATATACTCTAATACACTCTCTCTGTCCCAATATATCGTTTACATTTCACATTAAACTTTACGATTTTGAACACTTTTAAGAAATAATAGGTTATTGGATTATAGTAATCTAAATGTGGTGCTCTTTTTTATATGTAAAGGCCAACTGACACGATCGACTTTTACTGCGATTTCATTACGACTTTGATGCAACCCTACCAACGGCGTGGCGTTTTTCTCGGTTGCAGCTGAGACAAACGTCATCATTGGTGAGTTGCAGATGAAAATCGCAGTAAAATCGTAGCAAAGTCGATCGTGTCATTCCGCCCTAAGTTAGTTTATAAACTTGCGATTTGTTTGTTTTCTGAGACAGTGTCACGTCAAAATGCATGCAATTCAAAATGACAACCGTTGTGACTGCGACAATGAACATATGGTTTCAAAACATTATACTTTACACAGTAGAGATTATAAATCAAAATAATTGATTTATTATTCATGTCTGTGTCCATTGACAGTTGAAAAGCGAAATGGAATATTACAGCTATTGTTACATACACAACGAAAGTTCGACAATCTACTTTAAGTGATACGTTCGATCACCCTGTATAATAAAGCAAAAATATACAATACTCATAGTAAGCATTTGAGTAAATAAAACAAATCACTCTGTAGTACAGAACATCTATATAATTTACGCATATTACATATATGTTGAATTGTAATCAAGCTACTGAGAGAAATGTAAACCATAATTTGCGATAGTAGGAGTATTTTATTTCTGCCTATAGTAATGTGTCTGAAAGTTTCACTTGAAACTTGACTATGAAACAATATTGTGGTAGTGGTTGTTGTCTAAACTTGCAAAAAACAACTAAGTTTTTATGGTAGTGCTGAGTTAATGAGAAAAACAAAACTTGTTGGAGTTATGGCAGTTTCCCCCATTTTGTGAATATCTCAGCAAAAGTTTGCAAAATTCACTCTTAACTTTTTTTTTCTCATTTCACAAGTTAATCTAGATGTTTTAATCTAGATGCAAAGAACTTTGTGAAGGTGTGTATGTGTGGTTGTGGAAGGTGTAGAAATTGCTAAAATAATAATGTCGCTTTGGCGGAGAAGGTGGAGAGTGAAAGGAGCAGAAGAGTTGTTGAGAGAGAATGTTGGAAAGGAGATGAGAATAGGAGTTCTCATTTCGTTGGGCCTTCATTCTGTATGTTGAGGAGGATTCACGAAGCACGAAACAAGACGATTGAATTGCGCAGGCTCGGTAACAAAGGCAAGACGATAGAAGAAGAAGTAGTAGTAGTAGGGAAAAAAGAAGGGGGGGGGGAGACGACGACGATTGACTTCTCAGATCTCAGTGTTAATGAAATCTGCATATGAAATGAACACCCCCGGTGAAAAGAGAGGATCTTTTCTGGTCCTGTTTTATTTCTTCTTTCTATTACACCCGACCCTTCTTTTTTCATCATCATGATTATCATCATCATGAGAACCTAGCTCGTATTCGAACTTCGAGATTAAAATAGTTTAATATATTCGAAGAGGAAGGGTTTTTTCTTTTCTGGAATTCGATGGAAAAAGTTTGCTTGGTGGGAAAGTGTGAGAAAGAACTGGTGTATTAAAGTTGTTTTGTTTTGTTTTTTTTGGTTTTAATCATTAATTGAATTTAAGTAAGCCGATTGTGCTAGTCAGTCGATTGAAGTTTGTTTCAAAACTCTGTAAGTCTAAATCTATTAAAGAAAGAAGTTTATTAATTTGCTAATATTTGGGGAAGACCATGATGGAGAGCATCTCGTGGTTAGTTTGAATTAATTTTTTAATTTGTGTTATGTAATTACTTTAGTTTTGAAACTACTCGAAAGATGGCACCACTAATAATCAAACTACCCTTTTCCATTTTTTCGTGGTTTTTGTATTCTTGTCCAATAATTATACATGTATTTACATTTTAGTAGTCTTAAGGCGTCTTGTCTCACGTAGTTTTGGAGTGGCAAGTCGAGAATTTGTGAACTGTTGTGATGTCATAAATTTGTTGGGCAAGAAGCTAATGTCACAGCTGTGCACAAATCGCTCGACTTGTCACACCAAAGAAATTTCGTGTGGGGTTATTAAAGTTTTAAAAATTTTAAATATTTTTTTTTTATGTTTAATATTTGATTCATATGTTATATAATTTATTTCTGACAGGTTTTTTTTTTTATTGTTGATGACTTTAGAGAGACATCAGTATTGAGAAAAAAAAGCTACAAGTGTAGCAAACTTGAAAACGAGATTAGACTAAATAAATAAAACGGGGAGAATAAAAAATGCTGGTAACAAAATAAATATCTATAAACACACACACACGTACAGTAGAACGAAATGCTTTCACAACTACTGTGGATTACATACTCGGGTGTTCGGGTGCTCGTAAAAAATACTGCTCACGTGGCCACAATTTTTCATTCGGTTCTTTCTCCCCTAAGGTGGAAAAAGAGAGAGAGAGAGGGTATAAGGTCTCTATGGTCACTCAAACAGCAGTATGGACGACATGAATAAGTAAGCGTGGCCCGAGTGGCCGACTTGGCCCTTGTTGCAAAAGGGGGTCGTCCTGGATTAATTTTTGTTCAATCGGGCACAGGGTGTCTCCCACGGGGGTTTCTCTGCCAAGATGGCCGACCGAGAAAAGGGGGTGGGGAGACACCAGATTCTATTCTTTCGACTTGTCTAGGGGGACGGGGTGAATTGGAGGAAGAGGGGTGCCGTGAGATTGAATCGTGAAAGTCGTTCAATTGAGACGCTGGGCACACAGGGAACGCAAGCCAATAGGAACCCGTCGAATGCTAGGGGTCGTCTCGGACCCACGAGCATCACCTTTTATATGTATATATACTTACACACACACACCATACCTCACCCTTGCCTTTACTTACTATCCCCTAGGTTTCTTGTATCTAACTTGGTGGGTGGGCATGTCCAGTGTGTGTAAAACCCCTAACCCCGAACTGTTTCTTTTTTTTGAAAAACCTTTCACCTACGTCTGTTGAATGAATATCAACACGTGCCCATCACTTTGTAAGAAGAAATTGGTCGAGGTCAGAGATATGGGTTCTTTCCCCGAGTGAAATGATATTTATTCCTCGATTTACGAATAATACCCAGATTTTCACTTCGAAAAATTTGTTTGCAAATTGATAATTTTGCACCCACACGACATTCTGATTGATTATATAAATTTTGCTGTAACACGAAATTTGGTGCATGTGTACCCTTTATTGACACGTATTTGACCTAATATCTTTGCAAAACTCGTTCGATGAGACACGATAATACGATATGATAGTTTTTTATTTGTAGGGGTGAGGGGGGGGGGAGGATGTGTGATAAAAAATTAAGGCCAGTTAAACGTTAGGTTTGGGTTGGTTGGTGGTGATGATGATGGTGGTGGTGGTTCTTAGGGTAGGTGTTTTTTTTTTTTTGACTTCCTTTTTTTTCTCCTCTTTTTCTTGCATTTTCTTTTATCGTTAAGTTCATGGAGGAATGCTCCTTTTTCTCGTTAGTAAAGTTTTAATGGGCTCCGCCAGATGGCGCTCATCAAATGGTTCTCGGATGAATCCTCTGGCATCGAAAAAATGCGATCGTAAATTAATCTACAATTTGCTGGTGAATGAGTTGGGGCCAGCAACAAATGAGGTCGAGCGAGCAGCGCGAAAGATTGGAAAGTAAAGGCAAGATAGAGAAAGACGAGAGAAGAGGTGGAAGAAGAAGAAGGGAAAAAAAGGAGGAGGAGGAGAAAACTCCTTAGTACTATTAGTAAAGAAACAGAAGAAGATGAGAGGAGGAATCGTCCAGGGTTGAATCAGTCAAGGGAAATGATGGAGATTAAAAAAGAAGAAAAAATTACGAAGGAAAAGGAAAAATCTTTTTCCAAGACGATTGAGAGCGGTTGGGAATTACCTCGAGTTTTAACGCACCACTAATAAAAAGGAACGGAAAAGTTTTCGGTAATTTTATGCAGAAGAAGAAACTAAGAGCAAAAATGAATTGATTTCTATCTCTCTTCTTCTTTTTATTTTTCTTTGAAGAAAGGGGGGAGTTGTGTGAGATCTAATTGGAATTGGTTAAATTAGAGAACTTTGTTTGTTTTTTTATCAAATGCAAAGTTTTCTATTTCTGTAAATGTAATTTATTATCAGTGAAACATTCTGTATGGACATTAAGTTTGTTTTTATTTTCACATTACTGACCCTTTTCCTTTTTTACACTTTTAGAATCTTTCGCCTCTTTCTAGAGGCTTGGTCAGGTCGAAACCAAACGAGTTTTATAACGACTAGAAACAAATGTGAATGCATTATGATTGAGTGATGTGTTTCGTATTGAATTAAATTGATCAAATTCGCAGAGCCTGGTGTAAAAGGGCGTTAAGTAACATTTTCACAATTTGGAAGAAAATGCTTTTAAAGATCTGCACTTGCTTTGCGCTCTGAGCTACTTCAAACTTCTTACGCTAATATCTTTGCATTTATTGTTGTTTTGCTCAAAATTATGCGTTAGGAAGATAGAATTGCTCCTCCTAGCACATTCTAAAAATGGTTCTAGGTCATTTTTGATCAAAATGTTACTTAACACCGTTTCACACCGGGTCCTTCATTTATAGTTTTTGAAACCTAGAAGCCGTATATCATGTTTGAGGGACAGCAAAATGCATCATTAAGTAACTAATGACGTTTTTATGATTGGTTGTTATATGTTGAAACCTTGTTTTAATGGATCTAATCTTGGTTTTAAAATCCACCGGGTGTTGTATGTTCAAGGATCAGATATGACTCATTTGCGAATGTTAAACGCGTAGAATGACCCAGAATGATTTCACGTACTATAATGATTGGTTGGTCATAATACGATTGGCCGAGTTCTTTGTATCAAACAGAACTTTACTTTTTAGAGAATTAGAAGGTGTATCATGTTTTCAAATTAAATATTAGTTCATTTAATACAAAAAAAAAGCTTCTAATGAAATTAGTTTTATGATTGGTTTGTTTGTATCGGACTGAATACGTTTCAGCATCCCAATGATGTTACGTGGTATGTGATCGAAGTTCAACATTTATTCATCCACAAAGAACGCTAGAAAATTTTAGTGAATGCATAGGGTGATTGGTGTCCTTATGATTGGTTGGCATTATGAAGATCCAGTTTTTAGCTATGTTGTTGGTGATAAAAGTTAGTCATGTCATGATGAGGAGCAAGGTTTGAACATCCTTTTGTTAACGCAGAAAGCGCGTGAAAGCTCTATATGTTTCGTGTTACACCAATCGTGTATGATTGGCTTGTGTGTTGTTTTTAGTTTTTTATTGACCTAATTTACAAGATGTTGATTCAAGGAAGGTTGACATGTTTAGAAACAACGTGTTTTTACACTCGAGATTTAAAAATGGGAACGTAAAGATGTCACGAAGGCGTTTTTTCTTGTATGGTTGGTGCTAGAATCCTATGTCGTCACTGGCTTATCTTTTACTGTACTATCCATTTTTAACAAATAATTGAAGGGCCTGGTGTAAAAGGGTGTCTGTTAGTAAGTAACATTTTCCCAATTTCGTGAAAATCGCGTTTAAAGATCTGCACCTGCCTTGCTGTCTATGGGCGACTTCACACTATAACTTTGATGATGACTTTTATACTAAAAACTTTTATAAGTAGCTTTTTCAGTAACTTTGCACATATTATTGTTTTACTCAAAATTATGCTTTAGGAATCTAGAATTGCATCTATACTCTATCCCAAATAAGCTGGCACAGAATTGGAGGCAGCGAGATGAATCAGCCAATGGTTGACGAGCGTGGTGGTTGAGATAGTGTGATCATCTAGCTCGCCCCTTGGCTGCCTCAAGCAAATTCTGTGCCAGCTTATGTGAAATGGAGTATAACACATTCGAAAATGCTTTTAGGTCATTTTTTGACAAACATGGTACTAACATTTTTTGTGTGTTAAGTGAGTGAAAGTGTATCAACACTTCTATAGGAAAAATCTTCATGAATATTTATCGATCAACATAGTGAATTATACATCCACATGATACTTGTGTACAGGACACAAATCATGTGCCTTCACAAGATGTATTTAATGTGGAATTTCTTATGTATCAAGGATATCACAATGTTACCATGCAACTCGTTTTGCTTAGTGTTGTTGTTCTGTTTTGCATTGCATGTCATTACCAAATTGTTTCAACCAGTACCATCGTTAAAAGAAACATGTCGTTGACAATTCGCAAACATGGCGTTCGCACAACAAAACAATTTACATTTTTTTTTTCTTCATCCGTTTCTTTTTTTTTTATATATATATATATTTTTTTTCAACAAATTTTTTTTTTATAGTATTAAGACTACCCCCCTGTTTCTTCTTCTCTCAACGCTTTCTTTTACCCTCGGTTCCATTTTTTTCTTTCTTCAATTCTTTCGCTCCTCTCGTAATGTCGCTTATGACGCTTGTTCCCAAACTGGCGCTCGGTCGAATGGAAATTCCCTTCTACCCACTTGCACTCTGCAGCATACGTTTTTCTTCAAATTAGATTTAAAAGTCCGGTGTAATTTTGTGTGTAATAATTGGATCATGTGATGTACGAGCACATTCCAACTCGGAGTTCTCTCTCTCCCTCTCTCTCTCTCTCTCTCTTTTTATTTTTCCTGCCACCATTTTTTTCTCATTCTGTCCTTTATCTTGTGTCGTAGGATTCGTTGTGATGATGATGATGATGATGATGATGTGTTCTGTTCTCTCGAGGTGACTCCCTGATTTCTTCGCTGGTGACGTCGAGTTCATTAGGCCCTTTATGACTAATGTGTTTACGAGACCTTTTCGTCCCTTGCTTCTTTTTCATTCCTTCTATTTTTTTGTGCTTCATGTCTCGTCCCCCTCCCCCTTCGTTATTTTTTATTCAATTCTTTTTTCTGCGTTTCTTCGTCCCTTTTTTTTTTCTATTTGTCGTCATAATTTTTCACATTTGCATTTAAGTTGAAATTCGAACAACTCGGTTTGTCGTTCGTTCGTTGTCGCGCATGCGTCGTCGTTCCAGCCCTCGGAGCGACATTGTCACGAACAACGAAAATACAATTGACCTATGATGGCGAAGAAATTTTTATTTTTACATACAAAAGTTTGTATTATATACAAGTACTATATGCAAAACAACTACAGTCATCTTCGTCGGCCTGGTTGAAAGCAATTTCGATATAGTTGCCAAAAATAAAAATAAAACATCCAAACTGAAATTTCGTTTCCAATGAAATTTTAAATTTCATTTCTAAATTTAATTTAATTTTATTTTTAATTATTATTTTTTTTTTTTTGGATTTTAAGTGATGTAAATATAATGAGATTTCTTTGTTTTCTTGTAGAACTATCATTTTGATAAGATCGTAAGTTAGGGGAAACAACTTAATATTGAACGTCTACTGTTAGAAAATGATTAAAAACTTCTTTAACCAGAAATAAATAATATTCTTTTCAATTTAATACTATAGCTAATACAGTGGAATCCGGTTATTGTTATCATTTTGGAACCGGTGTTTTTTTATAATAATAACAACTGGCTGATAACATTAAACAATAAATAAGAAAACATTAAACAGTGTTGGAACCGACTGATTATGATAACATTAACCGATTGATAGCAATATCTATGATTATAATAAGCAGATTCCACTGTATTTGAATTTTGATTAGTTGAAAATATTTTTCCATGTTTTGCATTATTTGTTGATTTTTGTGACACGAGGTGGCAGCACTTTACGAATGCCGGTATGTTCTTTTTGAATACGTCTAATACAAGAGGTCATTTTTGCAACTCACGTTCTGCATACACCTCGCATAAATCTAAAAATTGTCAATATACAAATTCGCATTAAATAGCTGCAAGTCTTGAACGTTGTCACCATCATCGCATAAATAGTGAATATTTTCTCTCAGATAACGAACATCTTGGAAAATTTGTATCACTTTATTGTAATTGAATATAAAGAACCCACACAGATTGAGGAGTCCTTAATTGACTATATAAATTATTTTGATACTTTTTCGTATGCCGAAAGGTACCTCATGTCTCATGTGGCGCTAGTGATAGTTGTTGATTTTAACCCACCTAAACTAGTGTTGATGGGATTGAAATTTTATTATATACGTAGATCTCTTTAGTTAAGAATACTATGCGTAATAATATATCATTATATACGTAATATATCAATATATACGTAATAATATATCATTGATTAACAAATTAATACGTTTTGTTCGTTTTCATATAATCTCAACTGAAACCACTAGCCTTAGCCACTAGCGCCACAAGCAGTGCTTCTCGGCATACGGAAAAGTGTCATTATTTTTATACTTTTTATTAATATTATGATTAAAAAGGAATACTTTTTTTATTATTGGAGTTCTGTATAAAAATGATTGATATCCATTTTAAGCCATTTGTAAAAGTTTTAGCAGGTATAATGGTACACTCCTTACAAAAGAGGTTTGACTTGCATTAGTCATTGAGTATCTGTATGTGATTTGACAAGCTAAAACCCTCTCAGAATGACTTGCATTTTCTGTTATGGGGAGTTAACAACGACAAACTTGTTTAAGGAACCCGCTTTATTAAAACCAAGTTTGCGTTTTATTTAATGCCAACGAAACCTTGGGAACGTGTGTGCCTGGGTGAGTGTCGCTCTTTATCATTTATGGAAAACCCTGAGCGTTAAACTCGTTATCACCGTTGACACTAATTATCAAGCCGGGTGCAACGATGCGCGTGTCACGAGTGAGAAGTGTGTGAGGCAGGTTGAGGGGTGGAGTAATTAATAAAGCCAACGTCTCATTGACATGCTTCGTTCCCGATAGGCCGTGCGAACGATATAGCGCTCTCGGCGGCAGAAAAGTGCATTAATCAACACGCACAGTTTTGGTCCTTTGGTCGTTAATTAACGGGAAAATGGCTGGTTCGATTGTCTACCGTTAAATTTTGGTCTTTTTTTTCTTTGACACTCAAAACGATGAATCTCTCCAAAAGAGACACAAGAGTAGAGAATGAAGTAAAGACTGTTTAGTTGTAATCATATCCAGATGGTGGCCATATTGGAATTGATACAATGATCTAATCTCTCATGTATGTTTGTGTATATAATGAAAGTGAGGGAGCTGTCTATAGTTATTGAATAAGTATTGACGTGGTGTGTATGTTCTGCACAAAGTATAAATTCTTAATGTTAGGTTTATTGGTCTATGTATTGTTCTTATTCTTTTATCAACAATTTTAAACGTATCAACAAAAAGGTATAACAAAACTGTACAGACAATAAAAATAATATGGTAACCAATAAACTATACAACCTGGTGAAAAACGAATCTTACAATCTAAAATTGTGTGTTGAAAGAGTTTTTTTTATCAAAACCAGATTGATCATGTATAGTAGTTGCAGTGCGCTCTCCTTTAGGTCGTCAGCAAGCAGCGGGCAATGGGCCATGCAGTGCTGCTTTGAGTTGTCCATTAAGAAATGATAGTTGAAAACGAATACTTTTGTTTTTATTGAACATTTACAAACTTTTAGTTTATGTTAGTTTGTTGTAATGTTTGCTTTGGTGTATTAAAACTAGCAGCGTTCAATATTCAACAAACGCGCAGGATTTTTTGTTGATTTATTAGAATATCAGCTAAATTTTTAGCAATAAATGCACCACTATCACCGAATCGTACAAAAGCGAAATCGAGTATAAAGAAACTCGTATCAACCGAGGATGATTTCTCATAATATTTTTTTGTTTAATTTTAACGGTAGTGCGTTTTACAAGAGTTGTCCCTAGTTGTAAAGATGGGGCATCTCGTCTTTTTTCATCACACGTTTACAACTCATCGTGTTGCCAAGTTTCGAGAATTTTTTCTTCTTCTTCATTCTTCTTTTTCAACTCGTCGTCTTTTCAATTCCGTTTTCTCCGCCCACAGCATGGGAATAAAAAATAAATGCTGTATCATTTTCTTCTCTTTTGTGCGCATATACTTTGTCAAACGCACGTCAAAATGTCTTTTGAATTTTCTCGTGGCCCCCGGAAAAAGACGCAGTTTATCTTCTCTTTTTTTTGTATGTGTTATTATTATACTACTTCTTTTTGATGACAGCAAAAATTCTTTTTATACATTTTTCTTTTCATTATGCTCATATATATATATATATATATTTTTAAAGATGAATTTAATAAGTAACAACTCCTGTTGTTAATTGACAAAATGGAAGAAAATTAATAACTGTCATCGTCACTTTGTCCAGTTGATAGAACAATAGACTTCTTACCCATTTTTTTTATAGAAGAAGAAAACTCAGCACTTTTCTCTTTAAGAAGGGGTTAGTTTTAACACCTCATCCTTTTTAACCTTTTTTCAACACCCGTTTTAAACAAATCTTTTGTAAAAAAAAGTCGCCAAACAGGGCGCAGTTTATAGTGACAAGTGTCGCCACGGTTGTTTCTTATTGTTTGTTGCTTGGCACCTGAGCGTGCATGATGAACGAGTTTTACGTTCCCATAAATCTGTCTCCCATTTGTCTCTGCCTATTAACCCTCCCCCTTTTTTCTACTATTATTTATTTCGTCATTCTACTTGGGAGAAAAACTTATAGGGTTGGACATTGGGCTGGTTAAAAGGTGTGTGTATGTGTTTGTGTTTATGTTGATGCAATGGATTCATATTTGTCAAGCGGATATAATATGAAGTGGGAGGTGTTGAAACGCAACGAGTTGTAGGAAGATACATGGGTTGTCATTAAATGTATCTTTTTTATGTGGTTTCATCTCGCTTGTTAAAAGGCGAGATAGAGATAGAAAAAAAATTGTTGTGTAAAACGTGTTGGTAACGTTTTGTTTTGCGTTTGATTGATAGATATCATGGTGACTCGGCGTTTCATATTTATGTCTACTACTGTTGTACTACGAAACGCTCAATTGCAAGTACATTCTATACCAAGGTGAAAACACCACATACCGAGTTTCATACAGGGTGAGTCAAAAAAATATACATAATGCATACATACCAAGCTCTTATAAGCGATTTTAACTCACACTGTATATATGATATGCAGTATGTATACAGTACAGTACAGTATAGCGTGCATGCATATACATGTTACACAGGGTGTATAGAACTCGAAAAGTGTAAAATAATGAGTTAGTTTACTATGGTTAATGACGATCCAGTTCTAACATTTGATTTTAAAGAACATGTAAACTAGCCTAAACAGTTGTATACGAGATGTCATTTCATATTTTGCCAAAAGAGGCTATTCTATATAATGCTTGGATTCGATAGATTCTGGTAAATATGTACTGGTAGGTCTATATTAATATTTCAATATTTGTATACTGTATTTACACGTAAATCTATATAAGTCCACACATGATGCGTCGATTTTCAAGAAAACTCAAACTTTCATATCATTTTCTTAAGCGGGAACACGTCTTAAGCGAGAAGATGAAAATTGAATAAAAAAGATTGAAAGCTTTGGTTATATCTATTGGTGCATGATTTTTCAGTTGAAAGGTGATAAACATCTTTTCACGGTCGTAGGCGCGTCCAGGTAATAAACGTGCTAAAGAAAAGAGGGATCGAGTACAAAAGAAAAATGTTGAGGAGAAAAACCCCTTCTTTTAAAAACTTCTTGCAGCTCCCTTTTCTTCGTCCTTTTCTTATTTATATTACCTGTATTTTTTCTTCTTCTTCTTCTTTACCCTCGAGATATCTCTCTTCTTTATATTCGTTCATCATAAAACTCCCCATCGTCGTATTTCTGTCAACACTCGCTCCGCACTTGAGCCTGTTGCGTGTATGAAATTATTGGCGCATGCGCAGTCGCTCACGCTTCACTTGAATCGGACATTAAAAGGAGAAAATCCTTTTAGCAAAAACCCCCAAGTTTAAAACCCTTTACCTTCCAAGTATCGAGGGTCTTATTTTTTTCCCCACACTTTTTTTATAAGGTACTTTCTTATTGGAGGGGTACTCCACTTTGTTCTTTTATATCCCATTTCCCTCACCCTTTATGGCCGTGAGAAGGCGGGACTCCTTTCTTAGGAGACGTCTGTTTCATTTTGTTCCGAGTTATGAGTTATTTTTGTGGTTCTTTTTTATTTCACTTATTTCTTTTATCATGTCTCGGTGGTGTTCATCATGGCGACGGTCGCCATGTTTGTTTCATCTTCTTCTTCTTCCAAGGGGGTCGTTGCTCGAGTGGTTCTTTTTTTTTTATTATTATTATTATCGTAGAGGGTTTTTTTTTCAGTTACCTTTAGAAAGTTAATGTCGACGACCGAGAGGGGGTTATGGACATAAACTATATATAAAAGGGTTGTGAGGATTCTCAATGGGGGTAGACTTATATGTTCGAAAAGCAGACATTTTTTGTTTGCGAGTTCTATTCTTACAGAATTAATGTCAAGCCTTCTTGGAACGAGG
>JAQIWH010004026.1:0-18096 GCA_034695005.1 Cryptops parisi | reverse complement strand
ATATACGAAAACACACGAAAAAACGTTTTTTGTTCTGATGAAATTTATCGATCTTTTGAGCAGACGAAAAAACACGTTTGGCTTGTTTAAATGGTGGCGGCTTACCACTTTTCCAATTTCTTTCCGTTTTTAATTGCACGAATAAGAGAATCTAGCTTTCATGCAACACCGAATGCGACGATGAAGCGAAAATACTTTTTATTTTTTGTTGTACGTGTTTTTTTGTTTTTTTGTTTTTTTTTGGAGGTAAATTAATAGCTTCGTAAAGGAAATTTTTTTTCATAAAAAAAAAACAAAAACACAGGAATCGAGAAAGGAAAGCAATTATCAAAGAACAAAAAACGATAATAAACAAAAACCCAAATGAGTAATAGCTGTTCAATAAATAACACTTAATAATAATAGACAAGTACATTAAAAATGCTTTTTATGCGACACTCTTTATATAGATTATTTTCATACAAATATAAATTATGTACATACATAATGCAAAAAAAAAAGATACTTTTGATTTCTGCGGGGTTCAATTGACTTCGATTTATGCGAATAAAAACTTACGCAAACTCTGAGTAATTTCGATATTCAATTTATGCGTGTTTATTTATTTATTTATTTTTTTGTTTATTATACGTTTCATAAGAACAAAAAGCATACAAAAGGTAACAAAAAATACAATTATTAACATAATGCAAGTTTTGAGTCGTTTCATTTTTTATTTCTGCACGTTTCGATTTATGCGACGTTTGATTAATGAAAAATTTAATTTATGTTGAAATTAAATTTATGCGATCGTTGAATGATTCGATATTTCATTTATGCGAGTTTTGAGTGATTCCACCTTCGATTTCGGCAAGTTTCGATTTGTGCGAATTTTGATCTATGCGAATATAGATTAATGCGATCGTTTGAGAAATGTAATATTCTATTTATGCAAGTTTCGAGTTATTCCATTTTCGATTTTTGCAATTTTTGATCCGATCTGTGCAGTTTTTGTTACGTTGGACTGAACGTTTTCGATTTATGCGGTTCTCACTTTATGCGTTTTTTGGTCCATTGGACTATAATGCATATTATTATAAACGTCTGTAGATGCCAGTATGAATCAAATTCCTAGCTCACTAATTTACTCACTCCATTACTAATTTACTTATCCATTTTTCGAATATTTAAAACTAGTGTGAGAAACATATTTATACTGATATGCTATATTTACAAAACATTCTTTGCTAAGCACTTTTATGTATTTCTCTTTTCTCCAAAGGTCTTCTTTAGAAAATAATAGAGATAGCTTAACATTTTTTGTAGAACACTCTTTCCGTTTAAAATAGTGGTGAATATCAAATTTTTCAAATATTGAAAACCCCGTATCCCAAATATTTAATGCACAAACAGCAAAGCGCAAGTCATAGTTTACAATCCGAATAATTGATGATTGTGTAACATTAAAGTTGCTTAACTTAAGCTTACTTTTCTGTATGGCTAACCCAAAGCTAACATGACGAAATAAAAGCCAACACAACTCAAAAGGTTCTTGCACATGTCTGTGCGTATATAGTTGAATTATACGGTACATATACAGTATACAATATACATACACAAAGAAACGCCCGTGTAAAATCTCGCACTGTAAATCTTTGTTATTGCTGTTCTAGGTAGCTTTAAATGATTTAACAACGCATTGTTGTAATGTTGGAAAGCCTTAGTAATTTGTGGCAATGCGCTGGAAGGGATAGTGGTTATTTCTTATTTTAATTTTCACAACCCAGAAAAATCAACATTTTTCTACAAAAGAACAATAACAAACAGTAAAAGACAAATAAAGTATACAGGGTGCTTCTTTTCAAATGACACAGGAGTATATCTCTCCTGGTATTGCAGACACGTCGATTATAGATAAACATATGAAAAATGATCAGAATATCCAAAGATGCTATTTTCTATTTTCTATTTTCATTCTAATTTTACCTTAAAATTAATTTGAAAAAAATCGCATTGTCACATAGAACACCATGAGTTACAGTTACCAAGTCATGTACTGTAGGTCTCAACAAAAGAAAAATGTATATATTGTACAATATATTCGACATTGCATCTCAAGTGAAACATACACTCAATTCTTCAAGAAATTCTCTCTCGTGGTGGATTTGGTTATTTGATGCGTTCAAAGTTCACTCGAGTTTTTGCAACTCACTCACAAACTCACACACAACTATCTCACTTACAAGTGAAGCTAATATATAAAGCGTACAAAAATAGCTCACTGTCGGCAGCATAAGTCAAATCAGACGAATGTTGCCAGGCAACATGACTTAAAACAATAAACGCGTTATACAGTAGTTTATACAAATGTAATTAATCTAATTTCTTAACATTGTTGTCTGATTATAGTTTGTTGTATTACAATGTGTATTTTTCATTCTCACAAACTACAAGCAACTTACATTACCCGCTCGCTCACATCTCACTCACTGTTTTCCCGTCATTCTTGACTGGCGTTGGCGTACAGCTAGTGTAACATATAAGTAATTTATGTTTAAAATCGATTGTTTAATTTTTGATCGATGGTCTACGTTTTCATCGATTGTCTAAGAGCGTAAGACAGGTGCAATTCAAGTTTCAGTTGGATGACAATTTTTCCTTCTCGTTCTGGGAAAAGATAACTCTTTAATACTTTTACGATTTGTAATAATTGCCCTTTACGGGTAATAAAATTCGTATTTGATTATACTAGCTATAGACAGTAGAAACAATTATAAGCTGTTACTATCCAGCAATGAATTATTTTCTTGGGTCTTGGTTTTGTATTGGGTCAGGGTCTTGATTTTGTATTGTTTTTGTGGCAGCACCTCAATTGATCTCTATTGGAACGTATTTTATTTTAATTATTATTTAATTGAATTTCGACCCAATAGAGGTCATAAAACATAATATAGATTAGTAAAACAAGGAACAATAAAACAAGAAATAAAATTAATTATTCATATACCGGTATCTAAATAAACATTTATAAAAATTTTTGACATCAACATGTGTATTAGATCCATAGCAAAAGGCTAATTTTCTAATACGGAAAAATATTGTGTTCCATTCCGAGCAAGAGTTATAAGGAAATCTTATTTTTTTTTTTTAAATGGTTTAAGTTGTATTAAATTTCAACGTCGTTATGAGAATTATTAAAAAAGGATGAGTGATGATTCAATGAATAAAAAGACTATTCTGTAACAACTTTGGAATTTCAGTCAATCTATGAAAACGGATAAGTTTTGTAATAATAAAAATGTTTAAGACATGAAGAAGTTATCAACGTATGATAGCGTATGGTGTAGATGTTAGCGTGCAATTGTAATTCAAAAAGGCTGTTTGAAATGACACCATGTGATAGAGAAGCAATTCTGGAGCCTTGTATGACTGCGTTAAAAGATGGAATTATAATGAATAAAAAGTAAAATAAATTAATTTTAATGACTTCTGTATTCAGCGTTTCTACTTTCAACACAGACTGTCAATCGAAAATCCAGTTTTAATGTATCGGTTAGAATTAAAAAAATATCGATCTTTCATTTTCAAAGAAATTCACTGCCACAATAACAATCAATGAGAAAACAAAACCTAACGCACAGCGAGGGTAAAGAAAGAATTACTTTGGCATCATGATCACCATCATCAGCCAATCAGGTGGCGAAATATTGTCAAGCGCAGATGGCCCTTCGGCAACCAAAACGAAACAGGTTTTTACAAGAAAAAGACAAGTACAATAAAGGAACCGATCGGTTCTCTTTCGTCCGTTAATTTGGGCAGTTGCGGTTCCTCGAAACTCGTCATTAAAAACATGTCTCAATAACAACAACAACAACTGCATCTCAACGAAAAGCATGCCTTTCCAATATGCGCACCATCTTTGTAATTAAAAAGAGATGCGCGCGACCACACCGCGTAGTAATAGAAGTAGTAATACTAGAAAATGACACACACCCTCTATTCCAAACGAAACAAAACTCCCCTTTTCGTTGCAGGTTTCCACCTCCTTCTCCTTTTAGGTCGGGGGTTTTGAGAGAGGAAAATGAGAAAAAGCAGGCGAAGAAACGCCAGAAGCATTTTACAGCCCACCAATGTTATCAGATGCGAATCCGTTTTCACGCGGCTGCAATTTAATACCGCGTGGGCGACGCCAAGAATTATTCAATTCACGCTCAACAGCAAACATCCGCAGCCACGCAAAGTGTCATATCCACATTAGCGATGCTAGAAATGGGAGGAAAAATCAATGGCGCCGCAGCCAACGACTACGACGAAGACGCCCTTTTCTCCCACTTTAGCCAACAACCCACACATACCAAAACCCATAGAAACGGACAGACTACATAACCTACCATATTCTCCCAGCTGCGCCAAGAAATCCATTCTGCCCACCAATCCCAACGCTAATCATCGTTATCTTGCATAGTTAACGATTCTAACTCGCTATAACGACAGAATAAACTTTGCATATTTTTTTATACCTTTCAAATACATTAAATGATTTTTTCTTTCAACCGACTACTTTTCATTTCAAACCACGCTATAAAACAAAAAACATATTTTTTTGTTGTTGATTTTTTCTCCTTTTTATGAAAAGAAACAAAATGAGTGGTGTCCTCTACCATGGGTTTCTAAAAACTACTCCTGATGATTTAATTCCATTCCTTTCCAAATAACCACTAAAAATTGAAACTAGTGTTGTTTTCAGTGTTTCCAACGTCTAAAACTCTTGTACCTAGGGACATGGATCTTATTTCCATCCGTTGAAAATACTAAACACCAAGCCTACTGTATAGTGTTTTGCCATTGAGTAGCCCATCCACCATGTTTATTTCAACGCGATCGGCCAAAGTGTTTGACGGCTGCATACAAAAGTCAGTTTTTTGGTAGTAAAAGTAATCTTAGTCATTTAACTAGTGAATGCTATCTTGGCCCAACTACCGAAGATTAAATTTGACTCTTGGATGTAATGATAAGTGTATTATGAGATCTTCAATATGACCAGGTGCAAACTATAATGAATGCAGTAATATTTTAAGTAATACCACATGTTGAAGCTTAGACTATGTCTTGTACCTTGGGACACAGACCCATTTTGTACCTTGGGACGGCGCCGTAACAAAAGCGCGGCGACAAAAGCGCGCCGACAAATGCGCGTAATACTAACCACCCAAGGAAATGCGCGCAAGACAAAAGCGCGCAACTTTCGAATATGACAATACCTATTAAAGTTGAAGATGTCAGAACACTTACGTACTACTGTAATTTATAGTTTATCGTCTACTTTTAATGCTGTCTTTAAATTGATGATATTTTACAAATGTATTCTTAAAGTACTTATGTAGTTTATGCTGTGGCATAAAAATTAATCGTTAGTAGCAATTTTACCAAAGTTAAAAATTTCAATGTCAATATTGTTCCAAGGTAAAAGAGCTTTCCCTACTACCTTTTGTCTCAAATTTATAGAAAACAACAAATTATGAAAAATAAAAACAAAACAAGTACACTAGAAATGTTTTTAAGCATACTCTTTATATACTGGAATATAACGTCCACCATATTGGTTTTTTCAATGACGCCACAAAGTCAGTGTCACTCGGTAGACTAAGACAAAATCCATAAAAACCTCAGTCATCAAAATCCATCGAGTCGTTTTGTTTTTATATGTAAAAACTCACATTTCACTCACAAGTAAAGCTAATATAAAGAGTATAAAAATAAAAATATTTAGTGGTTCCTCCTTATGGTTTTCAGAATATGTATGTGAAATATCAGACATAAAGTTATGGAGTTATGATTTCGTGAAACAAACCAACAAACATTGTCTTATCAACTAGTTTCTAAAAATTGCCTATCAACAAATCTATTAGTTTAAATTCATTGGGTGTCGTTTCTACGAGATCTGTTCTATTGTACAAGTATTCTGCTGTCTTGAATTTAAAAAGGTATAGTTTATATGAATGTGTATCTAGAAACTGTATGTATTGTGATAATAGTTTTTATACAATGAATTGGTTTTACAAACCCCTATTTACATCTAAAAGCACGTAACACACGAGTGATAACATAATATGAACATTCTAAAACAACAACATTTACAAGCTCCCAGCACCAAGAAACAATATCAACTTCATAAAATATTTACAACTCGTAGCTAAAATACATTAAAATAGAACCACTTCATACGACCACTACCATAACAGGAAACATTTAAAACGAGAAAAAAAATAGTCCCAAAACTTTTCTCTACAAACAAAAATATAAAGTTTTTAGAATAAAAAAGAACGAGTCGCTGTGCAGCATAATGTCTCTTCAACTAAAGATGTTCATCGAGGTCATTTCTGGTTACAAACAATCCTTGGTAGTAAAGATAAAGAAGCCATGAAATGTCATCAGACAAGCCAGTCTCTGTCTGTCTCATCTCCGACGTCCATGAGAATTCAGCCAACCAAAACAGAGGCACCGGATTTGCATTACGAATTTAGACGTTAACTAAAGTCTAATGAATTCTCAAGGAGAAGAGGAATGAACTCGTTAAGTCAGAAAAACGCCAACATACGCATTCTTAGTGAAAGTGGAATACATACACATGGCAGTACACAAACCTACTGCATAAATACACTATATCTGAGACGCGTGTAGAATTGTGATTCCAGTGTTCACATAACACAAAATAAAATTTCATATTACAGAATATATAAAAATATACTACTTTTTGTGATGTCAACATGTAATATGGTAATCTAATCTATTACTAGTGGTTGGAGCCTTTTGTGTATTGATTGATCCTGTTAAATTTTGCAATCCAACCAAGTTGCTATTGTAGCGTGGTCTGCTATAAATGATATGGATTTTATTACGCATCGATTTTTAAGCGCGTAATAACCAAATATTTTAATACAAGAAGTTCTCGATTTTTAAGAATTCTGTGTATGTGGTTTTGCAATCTTGCGCTCTTTTAAACACGTGCTTTAATAAAACAAAGTCAACCCCATTATTGACCCGTTTCTATATACGGTACTTTTACGATCGGATGGGCGAAATGACTTTCAATGCCAAGATCGAAACGTTGAATTTAAAAAGTAATTTAATGAAAAATACAAGTTTTTCTTCTAAATAACCATAGATCCCATACAAAAAATTCTTTATCCAAGAAAAACCAAAAACCAAAAGTTTATAAGAACCAAAAAAAATAAAATTTCGCGCAGACGAACATCAACAATTTTCTTATCTCGTCTTTAAAAGTAAAAATATATATTAAAAAATGGCCAACTGATTCGCGATATAAACAAGTCGCTCTCTCCTTTGTTCTGCATAATCGATTTTCTGACACGAATAGAGTCACGTATTCGTCGGTTTCAGATTAGGCAAGCCTTCGTCGAATAGCTGCACTGCAACCTGAAAAGGCAGCAGCATTTCTTTGCATGGTGCACCAAACGCCTATCCAGCAGAGCAAAGAGACGCGTGCCTGGAATTACGACGTGCCCTTTTATCGACTGTTTATTACTGATAGTGACGTCACTGGAATCCCAATTACCCTGGCCCCGGGCGACGAGAATTGTTATGGACATCTTAACTTCTCAAAAAGAACCCATTAGTTGGCGAGCCCAACCTTGTTCTTTAAAGAAAAGTTCTCTCCATTTTACCGCGTTACCGCAGGATTTTCAAAATCTCCCAATTGAAAACTTCGAACTTTTGAGAGAATTACGCGGTGGGATAACAATGGTTGCTTCTACTGAAAAGTTTTGATGCCAAATTAACATTTTCAATTTTTACTCACTTATTTTTTAACTTCATTTTTGTGTATGTTTTGTGTGTGTTAAAAGTGAGCTTTAAAAACACCCTTTTTATAATAGTGTATCTTGTTTTTATTTTTTTAAACTAGCAGAAAATCGGTTCAGATATTTTCCATTCATGTGCGCTCAAGCACGCAGACAACCAACATAAACAAACAGAATAAATTTCATACATATAGAATTACACGATCTAACTTTAAATTCACGTACAAAATGCTTACAAAGTTTGGCTTCAAAAACGATTTAAAGAAACGCTCAATAAAGAAAGCATCAATATTTTCCTATTATTTTCAACTCACTTAAACTTTCACTTTCTTTAATCCACATGCCCTCATGGACAGCCTAAACACTTTCCAGTTACAAAGTAGAAAGAAAAAGCAACCTGTTTTTTGACATAAACTAAAGGGTGTTAGGGGAGTACCTTAAGTAGATTATCGTTTTGAGCTGGTGATCATCAGCTACAACCAATCAGCTAGTGTAGCATCTTTAACGAATTTCCGGCGCCTCGCCTCTTCTCTTGGGAAGAGGAGAAAGAAGGGAACAAATTTTTAAAGTAGGTGATGGGTAGGAGTAGTGTAGGGTCAGTAGCAGTCGTAGCATTACTACTAGTAGAAGTGGTGGCGTCAAAGCTCGAGCACTTTAGTTCTGAGCTACGGTCACGGATCGGAGCACTCGAAACGGTGATCCGAGCCAAAATACGGAAGTGAGGTAAGCTAAGAAAGGTGGTAGAAAAAAATAAGCTTAAAACTTAAGATGAAGCTTCTATTTATTGCGGCTCTACCCCTGTGCCAGATCTTTCTCCCCGAGATAAAATTGCTGTGGCATCCCTAAAAAGCAGTATATCATCTACAACTGCGAAAAACCGGTAATCGTGTTGGGAACTGAACCCCAAACACCGAGGTCTTAAACCTTGCCCAAAAGTCAAGTGCATTTAAAAAAAATAAATAGAAAAAATAAAGTTAGAAATCGGTAAAACACGAATTTGTCACTACTGGCAGAGTGAAAAATGTTTTTAAAAAAATATGAGTAAAAACAAATGGACCCTATCATACAAAATAAGTATTAACCTTCAATGACGTGTTTAAAATTATGTTTCACAGTCCCAGTAATTCGCCCTCCCGGTTAACATTGAGAATCTACTGTATATCAGTATCACATATTGTAGTTAATTAACGAAAAACATTTAAAAGTATTAAAAGTGTGAATTCTATAAAGTCTGATCGAAGTGGTTTAAATTTCCCACCAAATGGCTTAATCATTTCAAATATTCAAAATGAACAATGACGTCAGTTTGACGTCAAGCCTGCTTTAAGCTAATCCACATTGTAGACGTTAAATGATGAAAAAAGTAATCCATAATGACACGACATTTTCTGCTGTATTCTTTAAGTTTTATAATCTTTCAAAATTAACTACCAGGTTAGCTTAAAAATCAAAAAAATATTTATAATGAGTTGTAATGACTGTTGTACATAGATACAAACGCAACTAAAAAGTTATTATTTAGGCTCATGGGATTTAAAAAATGATACTTTCCTGTTATAACCAGACCCAGTCTGATGTTGCTATTTGCTTGTACTTAATTGGGGGTTTATTGTGCAGGTTAGGTTAGGAAACAAAACAAAGTCATACGTTTAATACGTTTCTTTGTTTTTCCTAACCAACCCGCACAATAAACCCATAATTAAGTACAAGCAAATAACAACATCAGACTGGGCCTGGCTATAACAGGAAAGTACCAACAAAATAAATGCATTGCAAGATTTTCTATTCCACAACCAATTATTTTTCCAATACCAAGTTTATATATTCCATGTTTTTTTCGAAACACCTCGTCTACTACAAACATACATTTTTCAATGATAACTGTTCTTATACTAAAGTCCCTTAACTATGTTGTCCTTATTCTTATATTGCCTTTATTCTGGGCGTTGCCTCAAAGACATTTTTTCCGCTCACGGGTTTCATTTTCAAAACGCGCCTTCTTGTCTCGACATCCATTTTTTTCTACCCTTCCAGCCTTTCCAACGAGTTTTCTCTTTTCTTTCTCTATTTCAACTCTCACGCTCCTGATGAAGGTCATTTAACTTTAAAATTGAGTTTCGCATTTTTCCATTTAGATCCTTCGTGTGATAAGACAAGCGCCGTTTGGCAAAAGAAAAATCAAGGCTTGGTTGACCATCATTACTTTCTTGAACGAGTTTCTTCTCGTTTTTTGCCATACATTTAACCCCCTTGTTTCGCTCCTCACTCAAGATGACAATGTGTCTTTCTTAGTGTTTTTTCTTTCCTTATAAAGACTCAAGTCCAGCTTGAAAATGTCTTTAAATAACTCATATAAAGAAAAGATGGGTTTCTTAAAACGCATTGCAAACATACATAAAAAATGTTTGTTTGTTTGTTTACATGTTCGTTATGTAATCCTATATATTTTATTCAAGGTACTTAAAATTGGGTATTCTGATCCATCTCATTCCCAGTTAGGTTTATAATATTTACGATGTTAGAAGTTTTAATTAAGATGCTGACAACTGTGTTCTTTTTAAACCCCCTCCCCAAATTCGTAATTTTTGTTAAGTTCGCACAGAGGTTGTTAGGACGGTGGGGGGGGAGTTGTTACGAATGAATTAAAAAAGAAGTTTTGATTGTTATGTTACATGTTTGGTTTTACGTATTTTAAATTGGTAACACAACATATAAATACTTTGTGAGACAGACATTCATGACGGTAAAGTCAACAATTTTGTTTAGTTTTCTACAAAGCCAGAATAACCATTTTTAAGCATTTGTTTATTTAAGAAAAAAATTCACATAAAATTTAATGATAAAATCATTATATTGTATAAATCAAGGCATTTATCTAAAAAAAAAAATAACCAACCAGAGCTTTCTATTCAGAGTCAATGATTGATCGATATGTTGAGATTGACAGAACTTTCACTTAACTCTGTTGGGTCTTTTTCGAGTCTTTGGAAGAAGCTGGAAAAAAAGTGTCGCCATGGAAACAAGAACAACACAGTATTGGTTCAATTACAATGCAACCCTTTCAAGATTGCTGGAGGGAGCATTTGGCATCTTCCTTCGACGGGTAACTTCTTGCAGGAAAAAAAATGAGGTTATTTGGCAACTTTGCGAGAAAAGGGAAGAAAATCATGAACCAAATTAAAACGATATTCGCTCCTCGATCGACATCCTTCCCAAGAAAAAAAGGCGAATATTTGATAAGCGGCACAAACTATGGGCGGTTTCTGTTCGGAAAAGTAGAAACGCAAAAGACACCAAACCAACGACAATGACGACGACGTTCATTTCGATTCAACGGCTCGTTGGCGTTAAGTGCTCATTCACGCACAAAATGACGTTTTCGTCGACAAGATAGCGGTGTTGGAGGAAACAAAAGGGAGAAATTATTCATTAGCAAGCAGTGGGAAAAGAAAGAAGCCAACCAAGCGAAGAAAAAAGGAAACGCACCAGAGTTTTCGAGTTCGAAAATGGATAACTTCGACGACCAAAACAACAAACAACTCGCTCGAAATTCTTCAAATCCGCAAAATCGCTCAATATGATTTGTTCATTTATTGAAATTTGAAGAGATTTGTTATAAGATCTTTGGACGAAAATTGTTAATTGGTTAGCCTACAAGTTTACTACAGTCAAAGCTAAGCAGCAATTTTCCTTTTTGAACGGTGATAAAATATATTCCTAACTATTAAGGTCTTCTAACGATCTCTTACCAACTAGTTGTATGTCAGTAAAAAATGACGGGAGATAATTGGTTTAATTCATAATTGATTGATTGATTTAAGTAAACCCCGTAAAACCTCATGTTCCTTCGCATGTTCTTCATGAACATCCGTTCATTGTGGTTATTCTTCATGGTGTATAATGTTCACTTATTGCTTAATCGTGTATCGATCGCTTAAATTAATCAAAACGTATCAGAGATCTACGGTGAGTCAGGAAAGGCTAAGTAACTTAACAATACTGTCGATTGAAAAAAATTTCAAAGTGATTTCAAAACTGTTATTGAAAAATTTGCGCAAATTAAAATCAGATGATTTTAAATAAATATGCATTAAATGCATTTTTATTAGTAGTATAGTAATATTTTTTTATTACAATTTATTACAATTTATGTGCTAAAATAAAAAAATTATTAACGTGAGAACTAGCATTTGCGCCACACGTAGTGTACATGTTGCAGAATCGTTGTCACGTTTCATCATCGCATAATAACAAATTTTCCTATAGTAATCCTTAGACATGGTGTTTGAGGAATAATAAAGGAATTGCAAATGTGATGTTCATCTTATGAATAAAAAATGTTATGTATTTAAAAACATAACAGCAAAGTCAGGTTAGTTACAGCTCACGTTAGGTTAACAATTCAAATCTATTAAGCCTCAAAAGATTTCAATAAGCATAAAAAAACTTGCATAATATCAACATTTCCTCGTTCACCTGAGAGGAGTTTCTGGACTGCCGTTACCAAAGTACAGGGTGTCCACGTCGTAATGGCATAATGCCACTTTTATAGTCTTCTCACAAAGGAAAATAAAGATGTAGCTTATTTATTTGCATATTTTAGTCATCAAACATATCAAGTTTCAATATGAAAAAATTAATATATTTCAACATGAGCTTCATTTCACGTGACGGTCATGTGAGCTCCATCCATTTCTATACTAAATGCATACAAACAATACGAAACTCTTTTTGTGGGTGGCTTTAAGCATAACAGCAAAGCACTCAAAGAAATTACCAAACTCGATAAGGTGACGTAATTTTTGCGTGAAATGACAACAGTAGCTAATTGTGGGTCGTAAAGTAAGCTAAAAATTTAAGCCAAAGTTTGAACCCCTTTAGTAAGCTGGAGACTTTGAGGCATAAAAAACAATCATTTACCTTTAGTTTTAAAACACCCTCCAAAATTAGGACATTACGGGGTAGACACCCTTACACAGTGGAGAACCGTTATGACTCGCGCCGATTTAAATTTGGATAAGTCATTGGGTCCCCTTAGCTCAACAATAACATATGTTATAGTTACACAAACCCCGATATACCCCGATCCAGCGTTTTACACAATGTTATTTTATGTGTCTCAAACATTGCGTTATAACGGGTCTCCACTGTTGTCTTTACTTTTACATCTTGGTTTTACAACTTAAATCGTTAAGTACAGCTACTAAACACAGAAAAAAAATTAAAGAAAAAAACAAACCAAATGTTCATTGTTGCGCAACAAAAAAACGAAGTCAACACAAATGGCTTAGTGCAGATACCAGGCAAGAATTAGCGGTCGTCAACGACGACGACAGGACCAAATATAACTGATGACCAGCTTCTGGAAGCAAAAGCACAGCAGTAGCAATGTCGCGCTTATCAGTTAAATGGAGTAGAAAACTTATTTATTGGTGCGGACCAAGCACTTTCCCCCCCTCGCCCCCGAGTCCCTCGCTAAGCCCGAGTTAAAGAAACGAAGGAAAAAAAATCAGAAAAGAAGACCAACGTTGTTCAATCTAATTGAGGAATTCCTGATGGCAGACGAATCTCACCCAAACCTTTTCTCGGACCGTCGGCGTGGAAGAGAAACTGATAGATCCCCTTATGTCAGCAGTTGATGCTTGTGCTACTTCTATTACTACTACTACTACTACTACTTCTGCTACCATTCGAGTAGCTTCTTTAATACTAAAAACTCGGCTCTTTGCCATCAGATGCCGAGGCATGTGTATGTACTTTCAAAAGAAGAAGAAAAAAGGGTTTTCTACTGTAACCCCCTATCAACTGATGGGCAGCTTCTCTTCAAAGCTCTCATCCGTTACCCCCCACGTTATTTTTCTTTTCTACTGTGAGTAAGAGGATTAGACCTTTTCGCGATTTCCAGCTTAAAGTGTGAAAAAACTTTTGCGAAAAGAAGAAATACAAAAAAAAAGTATGAAAAATAGAAACCGAACAAAAAATTACTAAGATTCGAATATTATCTTAAATTCATTGGTGTCAGAAATGTAGCACTATTTTTTTTTGTACCAATTCAATTTTCTCTCCACAGTTTAAGATTTTATTCATAGTTTAGTATTTTTTTTCAAAGGTCATCTGCCACAAACAAACACACGCGCAATATTTGGTTAGACAATTGAAGAAATTTGTGAACAAGTGTGACGTCAGCTTATGCCCATCAGGTTCATTGGTTGGGCAAGACGCAGACGTCAAAGTTGTCTAAAAATTGCGTGTCAGGCGGACTTAAAGTCAGAATTTTCTGTTTATTATTTTGCTTAAATAAACAAGTTATAAAATTCTAAAATCTGTTCATATGTTTGACAATTCTGAATAAATGTGTACTGTATAAATGTCTTATGTATGTGACTAACTGTGACTAATGCATGTATTGTAGTACACCTTAACTACATGAGTGTAAACAGCAATACCCTTCGTTGTGATACAATAGCAACACGAATCTAAACAATAATAAATTATTCTTAATAAGTAACAAGTATCTTCCCGTGCTACAGCATAGACTATCTACTAGTTGTAAAAGAAATATTATGAAAACTTTAAAATTTTACACGGATTTTTAAAAAATGTGACCACCCCTCATCCCTTAGATTGTTTCAAGTAAAATCCGTTTCAAATTTGAATTTCTGTCGTATTTACATTTTATTTCATTTCAATTAACTGATCTCGCACAAACTTCAATCCATTAAAAATGGCTTATAAATTTGTATTTTATTATAATTAAAACAATACATTTATCATTATTCAAATCTGGCACATTTGAAACACCACGAATTTCAACTTTAAACATTTTTAATAAATATAAAATCACGAACCGAAATTCTAATTTCAACAACCAGCTAAATATTATTTCAACATTGACATTCTCAACTCCATTAAAGTCACAAACCAAAACATCTTTTTACGTCAAATCTTTAATGTTTGAATATCTTCAATAAATGAAGAGGAAACAGCAAACCAGGTACAAATGTCAACTTTTATACTTATCATATAGCTCGAGCTTTAACACAAGATTCCTTTCGCGAGAAGATTACTTCTCGCTTCCTCCAACCGGTTAATTAAACAAGTTTTCCTCATCGCTTGTAATAAGAAAGAAAAATTCGAGACAAAAATGTACCAAGAAAACATTCAAACCTTTTAGATTAACCCATCTGCTTGAAAACCAACTGAACACGATGAAGAAAAAAAAACATACATACACACAAAACAACCACGTTCAATTAACATGAGCTACGTAAGGTACTCAACTTAATTAGAAAGGTCAGCAGCAAAACATGGGAAATTTAGCTCGGGTGCGTATCGTTTACCATCGCTAAAGTAATCAGGAAATGAATAGATAAAAAAAAAATTAAATTAAAAAAAAAATGTAAGTTGGTTTTGGTATTTTCAGACATCCGAAGTTACTCTAGTGTTAACTCTAGTCATTATACGTTACTAATAAGAACGTAATGTACAATATTTAAAAAACGAGAATACCGTAACTTAAATTACTACGAAATCAATAAAGTTGGTTTGATGACTAATTTGTTAGTTGGGGGCGTTACAAATAAATTATAATTAACGCCAAATTTAAATATTATTACAAAAATGGATATATTTCCAAATTTATGAAACGTTGCATCAATTTGCAGATTTTAAATAAATGAACATATTTTTATACGATTCCTATAAGTTGAGTATATTCTCAAAGTTAACGTGTTATTAAATAACATTCTCAAGTTAACGTATATTAAATAATCACATTCAAAAATTCAAATTCAAAATTTTCACATATTTTTTTATCGGCCTTAAACATCAGTTGGACGTGTCACTTTCTGATTTGCTGTAAAGTAAAGACGTCATAATAACGTCACTGGTTAGAAGATGCTTATTTGAAATAAAAAATTGAGGGAAATTTGAACTTTCAATTTTCAAATTAAAAACATTTAATACGTTAAATTCTATAAAGATACGATAAATAAACCACAGTATCACCAGTTTGCTTAATTTTTTTCTCGATATATATAATGTTTTGATGTCTGAAGCTTTTTCAACCACGTGACAACCCAGTTGTGAAGACGACTTTTCCCCTGTTTTCTCAAAGCATCAGTTTTCCCCACAGTCTGCTTAACCACACGTTCTTTTTTATGTTGAAAAGTTACATCGTAACGGGTGTTTCACCAGTGAAAATAAAAATCGAAAGTAATCTCCTACATATATAAAAGGCAAAAGTCTTAGCGTGGTAACGGAATTTCGAGAACTGCTGAACAGATTTCCAAGTTATTTGTCATGTGGCTCATGAATTTTCGATTCGATTTATGCGATGTTTGTTACATTGGACTTATGCGGTTTTCGATTCAGTTGGTTTTCGATTCATGCGGTTCTCGCTTTATGCGATCTTGGTGCATTTGATTCATGCGAATTTCGATTTATGCAATCTTTGAGTAATTACGATTGAGTAATTTTTATTTTCGATTTCTCTAATTTTCGATTCGATTTACGTAATTTTTTGTTACATTGCAGTTTTCGATTTATGCAGTTTTCACTTTATGCAATTTTTGACACATTGGACTATACCGTATATTCTCATAAACGCCTGTAGATGGCAGCATACGTTCAATTTCCAGTTAACTCACTCACTCACAACCTCACAAGTGAAGGTAATATAAATCGTAAAAAAATATATCAAATATGCAATGTGTCAAATTCCTGACACCATTGAAAAGTAATTTTAGTCTCGACACGTTTTCTGTATTTAAATATATCGTCAGGTCTACTTATTGACCTCAGCGACCCATCGAACTGTCAGAATTTTAAACTGAAGGTATTTTAAAGTGTAGGCATGTTGAACAGTCGGTATTGTAAGTCAACTGACTCCCACTATTTCGTGTTTCTCAAAACCACTGCACTAGACATGCAGCATGTTAAAAGTCGCACACAAACACACGCTCGCAAGACACCCACCACAGAAAATTGAATGGGCAGTCCAAAGGTGACATTTCGAATAGAACACGCATCGCTGCATCTGCTACCACCAAGCCAAGCCATAGAACATTAACATTAATTGCTACGTACATGGCTCTCCTCTACACTTAAAAGACCGTAGCAACCGAGAAAGACACCAAACGAAGAACCAAAAATAAAAGAAAAAGAAAAGCAAAAGCGAGACTCCTCATCTATTCGAATTAACTTAGCGACACATGAACTCTTTTCCTTAGCTTAAGAGGGTCGTCGTAGTGGCCGTTTCTTCGTAATGTCTTTCCTTCTGTATGCAGAAAAGCGGAAGAAAAGGAGACCAAAACTAAAGAAGAAAAAGAATACAGTGAACGGATCGATAGACGTTCTGCGCATGCGCAGTAACATCACCAGCAGGAGCAGCATTTCCTTCCAGTTCCGTGCCCACGAGGCTTAAGGATAATAACATCTTCGGTTGGAATTATAGACACGCCGTTATTTCTGAGGCCCCCTCCCCCTTCCATGCCCTCCCCGGCTCCCATCTCGCTCGCAAGGAAACCTTGAGCGAAAATTAAGATGGTATCACGCGTTCCGACACAAAATGGCCGCCTCGCTTCTTTTATAATTTACTCGACCCGAGGAATTAAGATGGAAATTTGCGTCTCATAAAAGAGGGACTGCGCCCACTTAGCTTTTCACTAAAGATGACTTTCCTCTCCCATCTGTGCACGAGTGTCTCTTCAACACAAGTAGTGTGTGTCTGTTATGTGTTACATACGCGCGTGAGTTAAGGAGGAAAAAAAATATCTTCCAAATTAATGAAGCATTCTTTACGTGCGCGAGACGGACTGTGACAACTGCAAAAGATACAAGAAATTCCACAACTGAGACATAACAATGTGCGAGTTATTTTGCATAAAGAACACATATTTCCCAACAACCTAAACCTACCCCAAAGCAAATTATCTCTCGTCCTCCTGGACAATGATAATTTCAAACAAAAAAAAATAAGTGAGAAATTCTCATATTATATTTTTTAGACCCTCCTGGAATTGCAATTAAAATTCTTTCCGTAACTTTTACAAAAGCAGATGATTGTGCGTACGATACATTTTCCACAAAAAAAAAAAAAAATTGCTGTCACTAATAAAATGGTGAACTTTGAAATTCTCTATTCTGTCATAATTTCTCAGCCATAGGTATATACTGTATCTTTTCATGAATATGTAAATTTATTTACCCAGCCCAGGCTATATTGATTTTAGAAACTACGTATATAAAAATAAAATTGAAATAATAAATTTATACATTAGGTCTATTAGTATTGACG